>JAODUG010038988.1:0-17419 GCA_027564795.1 Aphredoderus sayanus
GTCATCATGCGTGTCAATCAAAATACCTCGGTAGGCTATATTTTTCAATTGACACACACACACACACACACACACACCTTCTTTGCCCAGCAGGAAGGAGTAGAAACAGAGGTGATTGACAGTCAGGTACAGCCAGCCTTGGCGAGGGACTCGTCCCTTCCAGAAACTGCAGGAGTAATAGTTAACTAGCTTCTCCTCCTCAGGCATGGAGAACAGCTTCCTCATCTTTAGCTCCGCCTCCCGGAACTTTCCGCAATCCTCCTCGTCCTGGGCCTGTCGAGTCCGGCTCTCCTCCGCGATGATGCCCTGAGAACACACACAAATGTCGTGGTGTGTATTCTTATTTATTAATAAATAAATAAATAAATAAATAAATAAATAGCCAATAGCCAGCATAATGTTTCAGTAGGACAGTTTATAATGCGACACCTTATCAGTCAGTCAGCTAGCTAAGAATCGTCTGTTGGCATATGTGGACCATAGGAAAGTTGATTGACCAGCTACTTTAACCCATTTAAGTCATATGTCCATGCTGCTGTAGGCACCTTCTGCTGGTGCAACATGGTAGTGCGTTGGGTCATTTTCACCCAAAGGACAGCGGGAGTGCTACGTTCCAGTGGAGATAATTTATATAGACAAAGTCTAATTGTTTATATAAATGTCCTAGTGGTAATGTGTGATCAACATACCGAGATCTTTCCCTTAACAAAGGTTGTGACGTCTTCATTGTTGTCAAATACGGACAGTGTCTGCAAGAGGCTGGTCTCCAGCCAATCCCAGTGAGACGTGATCTCTTTTCTGGACGAACCTGACAACACACAATATACAGTACATTACACATATGGGAAGTCAACGCAAAATAAATACTACAATACAGTCAATATGTCAAGTACATGGACACACAACCATCTGTCCTCACCACAGGCAATGTTCCAGCAGATCTGGCTGTCTGCAGTTTGTAGGAGGATTCTGTAGGGAGACACTCTGGCACTAGAGTCCAGAACCACATCCAGGGTTCCCACTAGTAGACCTGACCAATAAAACCAGTAAAATTAATCTGTACTGTCATACAGCACAGGAGCACTTACTTAACCAGGAGAAATGGTATGTGATACATGACCAGTACAGATAATTTGTCAATATCAATAAGATTTTGACAACGGTTTGTCTAAAGTTAATAGTGTAGTAGACTTTAGTAGACAGTATAAGTATTTAAAAGGCACATGCAAGAATAAATAAAAACAATTATAGCACTTAAAACCTAGAGACTCTCACAATGTCTGATGGTTCAGCTCAATACCTCTTCTAAAATCTGTTAACTCAGGTTAGTGATATGTTAGTGCTATGTCAAACCCAAATTAAGCCTAAACAAGTTTAAAGAATGACTCAATGGTTAAGGACTCCAGACAATCCAAAATGCATTTCATTGACTTCATGTGATTTGTAAAAGAATGTGACTTTAACAGGAAGTTGTTTAAACACTAACATTAATTTGTCTGTTTCAATCTGAATTAAGCATTACAACTACACTCTCACAGTTAATATTAAGCCTACTTAATATTTTAGATGAAAATAGTTCAGAGTAAGCGATTTGTCCTGATTTGCTATTGATAACCTCACAATTGTGGGTAATGTGTTAGGCTGAGAAATGTTGTCATATGTTGCAACATGTGATATGTTATGTTGCACACACACATCAGGCACACTGACAGCACTCATAGATATGCTATTTACTATTATTAACATTTAACACTGTTAACATTTAGCAACGATATTCCATCAACATTACACATTTTCCAGCGACATGCTATTGTAATGCATAATGTTATAGTAGCATACACACACACACACACACACACACACCATTTGTCCCCCTCCCCCCGTGACAGGCTGATATACAGTGATTCCTCCTCCACCGGCGTGTCATAACATTACCAGTATTAGCATTGCTAGAAAACGGCACAATTACCAGTGATTCCCCCGCCACCGCCGTGTCCCTTCCGCCGCTGCAGAATGAAGAACGGATTCGCTCTCTCCGTCACCCAGAGCGCGTTGGCCACCAACACTTCCTCTGGTGTGATCCACATATCGTTTCGTCTCTGTAGAACCACACGCAACCGAGAATATAGCGTTAGAAAATATAGATGTATGTTCCACTAAGTGTGCAAACAAGTTTTGTGCACAATATTAGTCAGTAATCAGATGGAAAACAGCCTGCTGTTCATGTTCGTGGGCACCCATTGGTCAGCGTCAAGCTGGCCTGAATACATTACACAATGTCCGGTCACTATATATCTCCCAGAATAAATGCTTCATTATATAATAACCGTTTAAAAATTTAATTTAATTGTGGACAATAATTAATATTGCAAAATAGTGAATGAGGATACAGAAGCCTACAGAAAAATACAATATAATACATTTGTGAGAAGAAGTTGTAGCATAGTTGCAGTAGGTCTACAGGTAGCATAGGCAGGTGACTTTTAAACAACTAACAGTAAATGCATAGTATAGTTTTTATTATTATTTTAAGTCGTCATATAACACCATAAATTATGAAATCCATATGACACAGTCAAAACTGTACAGCCAAAGTAGGATTACCTCATTCATTATTATTTATTATTTTGTTATCATTCATCTTACATTTGTCTACTACTGTAAATAGATGTTTCCTTAAAACGTGTACAACCGAAGGAGTTTGATAACAGGTGCCTTTCTCCAAAATTGCTGGATTTAACAATTCTTTTTATTATTAGTCTAATCTTAAATGTATCACCATTTTGCATAAATAAGGGTTAAATCTTCTGCGCATGTTGAGGAGAGTTGTAAATTATTCAGCGTTTTATCTCTGGCCCATGAAGGCTTTTATTTCGTAGGCAAATGGATGAACTACCGGCCTTTTCTGACTAGCTTGACTGCTCCGCTGAAAGAGCCGTTGTTGTTCTCTGCACACTTTTCACTTCCTGGTTTGAGTCAAACCACGCCCTCTGCTTCATACCACGTGGGCGATGTTGTCAAAACCTTGCTGGCTCGAGCAGAGAAAGACACCTTTGTTCTGATGAAAATATTGTTATTTCTGCTGACCAAAAACCACTTAGATCTGAAATAACCTATATCTATCGTTTTGGTCATTTGCTTTCATTCTGCATACTGGGAATTATTGTCCATTAGTCGAAATTGAAGATGGTACCCCCTACAGGAAAGATTAATGAACTTTATGGATGGACCAGTGGTTGTCAAAGTAGAATCTGGGACCTCAAAAGGGGTCAAAAGTAGCTTTGGCATCACAAACATGTTAAACCTTTATTTATGTTTTTGCCAGATTTTAGTCTGTAGTAAAATGTGAATACATTTATATACTTTAAATATTGATACAACTGCATCTAAAATAAGTTATGAGGGTTTTCATTCTACGACTGACTGCTGGTAAGACTATTATTGTGTCTTAATTAGTACTCAATGTACCATGAGTAGCCAATGTGAAACAAGTGACTCCAGCAGAGGAATAGTGAGTTTAATGTCGAGGCAGTACTGATGAAACAACGATCACATCAAACAAGGAGAATAAACAAAACAGACAGTGTTAATAGGCCACTAGATAATCCTGTATATAGATTGTATATACTGTTTATATACTAGTACCCTTCAGTGGGGTAGCAGTAGTACACGCTGAGGGTATACAGAAGCTTTTTGAGTACACATTAAGTACACAGTAATGTCTATGATAACGTTGCTACAGGAAGTAACACTGATCCTGTCAGAGTTCAGATTTAGACCATGTCTCTCATCTGTCCGCTGTCCTGCAGTTACAAAGGCAGAGAGACACCGTCCATCTGTCCAACGCTCTGTCTGTCCAACACTGTCCAAAAGATGATGAGACGAGATCCCACAGCGTGGACGAGTCTTCAGGCCCACGCACACATACACACCCGCACGCACGCACGTTCAATGGTCCATCCATTCCTCGGGACTTCAGACCTCAGGACTTGTTGTCGTGGTAACGGTCCAGAGATGCCTGGATGTCAGGAAGTTCCATCTCACACACAAGATTTCGAGGAGAACCAGAAGTCCTGAAGAAATGGCCACCTGAAATATTTTTTATCATTTTTGGTCATTTTATCTTTTATTACCAATTTTATTTTAATACCAGCATTACCAATTTTCAACCACTAGGTGGAGACATACATGAAGATTTAGTTTCATGATAGCATGAAACTAAAATGAGTTAGGCAGACAGGTAGGTCTTACTAGTGACAGTGATGTTGATCTCTCCGGGTCGTGGATCCGGTTCGCTCTGGTCCTGCAGGTCTCCAGAGGGTCTCAGTGGCTCCATGCTGATGGATGTCTCAGAAGACAGGTCTACCAGCGCCCCCCGCTGGACTACCGTCTGACTGCGTCCCATTCTGTCCATGTCAAATGCTGCGTTGTCTAGACAGGGCAGGTTAGGCTACACACACACACACACACACACACACACACACACCCACGCATACGCAGACACACACACACGTGTTTGAAAAGACTAGTTAGTCCTATATTAGTTCTTTAGATTCCACCATGGAACAAATCAAAACAGGGCAAAAACACCACACCAATATCAAGAAATAACCCAAATTATTTCAGCTGATTATTTTGTTTGTTCTTACCCTGTACACTTGCCTTTTTGGCTATATATTCTAAAGTAAATAACGTTTGTCACATCCATTACCTGAAGCATTTGATTAGATTATATTACCAGCCATAATGAATTAAGTAATACTGATTGTGGAAAGACAAATGATGTACAGGTAGGAAATATCAGTACTTAGTCTTTAATCTTCTAGCAACTAATTAAAAACAAAAATGTAAGAAGACTGTTTAGTAAAAAGTAAAAGTATAGTAAAAGTCACTTTTCATATGGGAAATGTGTCATTGTACATGTAATTGTAATATATAGTAAATATGTATTTTTATAACCAATATAATTGAAGAGGAAGCGTGTTATGGTGAGTAACATCACAGCAGGAATTTGGGCACACTCCCTCTTATGTTTCAAACATTTTTATAAAGAAAATAAACCAACTGTCCTGTGTGAAATACATAAG
Source organism: Aphredoderus sayanus (assembly GCA_027564795.1). Taxonomy (NCBI): domain Eukaryota; kingdom Metazoa; phylum Chordata; class Actinopteri; order Percopsiformes; family Aphredoderidae; genus Aphredoderus; species Aphredoderus sayanus. The sequence continues at coordinate 5,088 of JAODUG010038988.1, forward strand.
AATAAACTTTATTTATACAGCACCTTTAAAAGTAATGACAAAGCAATGATATACAGTATATACGTATACAGATGATAGGAATGTGTAGTCAGTATGGTCTGTGTGTGTGTGTGTGTGTGTGTGTGTGTGTGCGTGTGTGTGTGTGTGTGTGCATGCATGCGTGTGGGTGTGCATGCATGCGTGTGGATGTGTAGGGCACCCCCCGGTGGAGACATAGTACTCACCATGATGCCCAGAGCTTTCAGTATATTGAGTTTACACATGGGACAGGTACAGTGCTCATTGAGCCACGGATCCACACACACCTTATGGAAGACATGTCTAGGGAGACAGACAAAAATAAGTCAAACGTTTTATTGACACAAAATGTCTTCGGACCTGCTTGGATATAGTGACGTCACATTGATGTCTGTACTGTAACACCTGAAAGAGGTTTTTGGAGGTGTCACTGTGATGATGGCTGCTCCTTTCAATCTGTCAGCAAACCAAAGACCAGAGGACACAGCACTGTTCTCCGCTAGGGAGTGTGTATTTGTGTGTATGTGTGCGCTTGTGTGCTAGTCTAAAATTAGCCAGCTCCATGACAGAGGTCTCGACCCCCCGCCTTCCTACAGCATCTGTGTGTGTGTGTGTGTGTTTGTGTTAATGACCATCTTTGACTCCAAGGAAACTGTCTGCATTAAGTAGCAGGATACGTTACTTTGAGTGGATGGAGAATAGATAACAGGTTGCTAGACAGTGATCTAAATTGTTATGTTAAACAGTGATCTAGCAGGGATCTAACAATGTAATATACTATAGCAGACTGGTAAATAGGAATGTTACATAATGTTATATACTGATCTAGCAGGTTGGTTGATAGGGACGCAACATAATGTTATTTACTGATCTAGCAGGCTGGTAAATATGGATCTATCATAATGTTATTTACTGATCTAGCAGGCTGGTAAATAGGGATGCAACAATGTTATATACAGCAGGCTGGTAAATAGAGATTTAGCTGGGGAGATTTCAGACTTACTTGCAGGGCAGAATTCTGACCACATCATTGAGCTGGTATGCCTCAATACACACTGCACAGTGGTTAAAGTCAGGGTCTGCTTCCTGCACATACACAGGCAAAATAATAATACATTTTACAAACACTGAACAACAATGATAATATTACCACCCACTTTTTTTATTATTAAACAATGTATTATTAGAATTGTTATATCAGAGCGGTCCTGCTGCAGTAAGACAAATACTATGGAGGGAATTAGAGAAACAAAATGAACAGAAAAGCCAGAATTCTATTGAAAGAGAATCCAGGGAGATAAAGCACGAGTGCCTGAGAGAGAGGGATGGATCAATGCAGTTATTTCTGGAAGCAGCTATCGGTCTCTACTGACACACCAAGGACACCAACACCCCCACCACCCACCACCCACCCTGCTTGGCGCCTACAGGGGGCGATCAATATCCTGATCAGCTATCAGCTCCATCTGACACACTGGAGACAATAGAGGCACAGTAGAGAAGATAGTGACACAGAAGAGGCAATCAGAGGCCGACCAATTCATCAGTTTGGCTGAGTCATCGGCCAAGTAATTGGTGCCAATGAGAGCTTTTACTTACTACTTGTTTTGGTCAAAATGTGCCCTAATATGGCCAATGGCCATGCCCCACCACATGATTTCATTATTTGTATGGATGATCTACACAGAAAGCTACAGTATGTGTAGCAAGTAATGTCTGTTAAGTTTTTTCTAGCACTTCCATTTACAAATACAATCATGACTACCGAAAGACAAATCATCCTCTCTCTCTAGCTTGACTAACAGGGAGCAAACGGTCAGCAAATGCTACCAGTGTCACCACAATGTGACCTAAAAGGTTGTGACTGCTCCAAACACCCCCCCACCCTCTCAGTTCTTGTTGAAATAGTTTGAGCTGGATGCAAGAATGGAGTTTAGTTACATTTTTCAGAGTATGCGCTCAAGAACACAACATTTGTAACATACTGAGCAATATTGCCTTGGTTCATGTTTCAAATCGTGTCAGATACAAACATCTATGAGGCATGCTTTTTGAATGAGTAGTGTTTTATATAAAACTGGTTTGTGGTGATGACTTTGTAGTCATCATTTGGGCTAGTTTTATATGTATATATATATATACTTATACTTAAAAATAACTTATGGCGAAAGGTAGCTATTACTGAGAGGAAGTGCATATTTCACACATCCTTCTTTTTCATGCTTTTACTGTAAAATGACCAATAGCATTATTGGAATAGCATTGCAACAGAGTAGAAAAGTGCTCACTGGTTTAGTTAACAAGTTGTACATTTTCGTCATGATAAAAAGTCATCAGTATTATAATCACATGACTGTTGTGCAAGAGAAGCATTTTCTAAACAAAATGCATTATTATTACCAGTAAATGGATTGGTAAACTGTGTACGTTTTGGCTTTGACATTGTTTGACTCTCTACTTCTTGTTTGCTCCCTAGCTGGTATGGTTAGCCAAACGTTGTTTTGCCAAAAAGTCTATTCCCCATGGAAGGCATAGAAAACATGCACCATTAAAACAACAGTACCCCCCACACCACTCAGGGGTGTACAATACCGCTTTTCTATATGTGAATCATGGCACTCGTAATAAAGACAAAAGAAACACAACAGAGACATGGAAGAGAAAGTACAGACACAAAAGTCAATAGACACACATAAGAGATAATAAATACACCATAGAGTCTCATGTCCCCAACACCTGTCTGACTCATGCTAAGGAACAAACAACTCTCTCTCTCTCTCTCCCTCCCGCCTCCTGATATCCTGTGCTGCTTTCTCTCCCAGAAGATTTCCTGCAGACAGAAGATTAAGTTTCTTCATGTTTTATTCATCCTGTAGAGCTGTGACCTTCAGACCACACCACACCAGGTCTGACCCGACAAAACCAGAACAGACTTGACCTGCCTAGACCTGAGCAAAAGCAGACAAGGTCAGACCCACTACCGTCCCAACACCAGTGATGCAACATTCCGCTTGGCAACTAATAAACAATGGAAACATAACAGCATATTGCAGCAGCTAATTTTCTGCCAACTGAATCAATGGAAGCACATTATGCATTTGCAATATGACAACACTGTGCCAACAAGTGTGATATGTGCATGTGAAGACAATCTGTATTTCTGTCTGGACAGATGCTCACAGTACTCTAACAATGTGCTGCTGCTAATAAAGCCAGATGAAAAGTCATGAAATTGTAGCCAAATGCATTGGATAGACAATCGTTCAACTTGTAAGAGAACACAGGACTAAGAACCCACCCCCAACTAATTTCTGGCTTCATCATGTATATATGCCAGAGAGACTGGAGTAAACAGAGAGGTTTCAATGGATGGCAGTAACATATTAGATTTTTGGAAGGGTGAGGTGGGGACTTTTCACCCTTTATGCAGACCATACCGACCCAGAGTTCCATGCAAGTCAATGGGGAGGTCCATGGATTTCACCATCATGTTGCCCATTATTTCTCTGTGAGTGGATTAATGGGTATTTTGATTATATTCCATTTATTCCCAAGTACCTAAGCTCAATGTGAGGCCACAACAGTATTTCTGCAGCGCTCTGTTTTGGGGTAAATGGACTTTGTTTCAGGCCATGCATGGTCGATTTAGCTGTCTGGATGATGTGTATGTCAGCCTGCTCAGCAAAATGCCATTGGTGACAAGCCCACATGAGAGACCGGAAGCATTACATTTTTGCGTTGAGCAATGCGTTGCAATGCTCTGTCTTGTTATTATTCCAGTACAGTATCTTTGTATATACTGTATGCCTATGCCAGCATCATGATCAAGCGCTTTCCATTTCAATCCAAACACAGGAAAAAACACAAAATCTGCATATAACTTATGCATGTTTACAATACATTTGGAAAGATCCTGCCCAAAATGAGAGATTGCACAATAATAACGAATAATAGATATCGTGCACACTGCTCCTTTAACGTTTAAGCAAACAAACAGTGTGAAAACTATACTGTCATTCCATCCTGTCGTCTCTGTCAATGGAAGAGAGCAAACTCCATGTAATCAGTCAGAATGCGTATCATGGTACCTGTCCCTACCACTCAAAGTGCTGCAGACATCCTGAAGACATATCATCTCCTGTAGGTAGGATGTTGCTTTGGGTGGGAGGGACAAAAGGAGCAAAGACGAAGGCTTCCTTTTGTTTGCTTTGAGTTGTTACTCCTTCAAAGTTCTGGGTATTCATTTACAACAACAACAATAATAATAATAATAATAATAATAATAATATCTTTCTATTTTATGTTTTTGTTTTTTTCTGACAAACTTTGTTAAAGAACGCTGTACTTCTGTACACAATACACATTCATTTTTAGACAGCCAGCCAACAAATTCTGATTTAATAATAATCTACAAAATATTAGAAAGTCAACTTTTCAGACAATCATTAATGAAATGTATTAAATATGTCTCCTGCTGTGGTCACATTTTCGATCTACCATACTTCCCTTTCCAGTTGTATCGGATGAGTTTCTTGAACAAAATATAATCAAATCTAATTTTAAAAATCTTAAATCAGTATGTTTCTCTGTCTTTTCCATAGACTACAAAAGGATGGAAAGCAATAAAACAAGCCCGCCTGATGCCTCTCAAGCGAAGCTATGTTATTAATTTCTGTAAGACTCTTTTTGCATTGCTAGATGTTCCATTACAGTAATTTGTATTACCGTATCTTTGCATGTTGGACAATGACGGTTTGATATATTTGTAGAGGAAGGTAAAGAGATTTCCCCCTCTTCAGCTGAATAATATCAAAACACTGTGATGACAAGTTCTGTAGAAAAAAGTGGAGATCTGTAGCGAGTGCTACTGTACATTCCACATTGTACCAGAAGTAGCTGATAATGGCTTCGTTCACTGCTGTCCGGCCTATCAGCAAATTACGAATACCGATATTTACTGCACATGTGCAACACTCCTGACAGTGTTGTGGCTAAGCTTATAAAAATACAATATTTCATTCTATCAAATCTCTTTATTACTAGGAGGAGTGTTACGTTAATAGTAGTAAGTAAGTAAGTTACATTTACAGCATTTGGCAGACACTTTTATCCAAAGCGACTTACATGTAGTACATTTGTCAGTAGTTGGACATTCAGAAACACATTCGTACACCGATGACAGTGCAAGCCATGCAAGGAGCACCTAACCACTGGGAGCAATTGAGGTTAGACATCTTGCCCAAGGATGCTTGCAGGTAGTTCAGCAACTCCAGGGCTTGAACCCACAACTTTCCCGGCTGGGAGTCAAACACCCAGACCACTAGACCATCCTACACACAATGTTTAAGACATAAAAACATTTCTTTACAGCAACATATTTTACACACACTAACACTGCCTGTGAAACAGTGTGTGCATGCAGAAGACATTATAAAGATAGATAACTCCAAAGTACTCTCTGGCATATAGTCTTTTGCATACAGAAAAAGCAGACACAAGGCGCTGAGATGAGAAGAGGAGAAACAAAAGTATACTTTGAACAGCCACTTGTTTGGTATTGTACTTTAGTATTAAATGTTGTGTTGGTTATTTGTGGTCTGACTCAGACACCCTACCCAGCTAAAGATTACCTAATACAGCCACTGGCAACTCTGGCATGTGGTAGGAGGGCAAGTATTTCAACATCTGTATCACAATGTTGCCACACCCCATTACAGAGCATTGCAGTTTGACCACCTTTTGTAAATATGTTAAAGTATAAATAATAAAACAACAGTCTTAAAGTCCAAAGGGATTAAAATTGAGACTCGAATTTAGTCCAAATCCTGTAACCCATCTTAAGCTGTTAGTAGCGCTAGTCGTTTTAGTTACCTTATCTCCTTTCTTCACTGTTCGTGTCGTAAGTTTTCCAATGGCCTTTTTAGCTGCATCACCAAGACGACGCTAAGGGAGGGAAAAAGAGAGGGAAGAAAAACCAATATATGTTATATACTATATAGTATATAGTACTAGTGTATAGTACTACTGTAGTAACTGTAGGCATACCCTGACTGAGGGTCTGCTAGCTAGGATAAGATGAGTGCAATGATAAATTAGCAAGCTCCCATCACTTTCATAGGAATAACTAGGCTAGACCATATACTGTATTGTACACATATAATGTACTCTAGACCACAGCCATTCCTATTTGTTTTTCGCTGATGTGCAAGTCAATGGGCAGTGGTCCCTTTTCTTTTAAACTAATTCATTCAGAAGGGCAGGAACACATGAACACGTAAACACTTCACATCTCTGAAGAGGACTCTCTTTGAGGCTCTTGTCCTGATCAGCAGCTAGCAATATCATGGAGGCTGGCTGCATTAGAGTGTTAGCCAAGTGTTTTCAATGTGTTACATGGGCGTGTTAGTTTACCTGGCTGCGGTCGCGGGCGTTGGTGTAGCGGATCTTCTGAATGAAGTAGAAGATGAGCCACGCCGACGAGATGATCATCAGGACGATGAAGGAGATGGAAACAAACACCAGAGAGCCACGGTTGTTGTTCTTAGCTGGGCCGCGCAGCCCGACCACAACCAGAACCGTCAGGTTCCTCTCTAGATGGGCCAATATCTCTTTCCCATAAGCCTCTGTGATCATGACAGCTACAATGTCACCAGTACCTGGAAAGACATTGATTGATGACGTCATTTTGCTGGCCATGTGACAATGCATGTTACTAGACATGTTTCATGCCATTTGGGCATGCTATTCAGACACAGAAATGGCATTAAAATGCAACATGGGATATCCGATTGCATCTGATGTCCAGTAGGTACCAGTGTAAACGCACCCTGCAGATCTTGAGAACCTGATTGGTCTGCAATTTTCCAAGGAAACATTTGCCATCATTGTAGGCAGAAGTACAAAAAGTAGCAAATGGCAATGCATGTTATTTTAACTAAATTTACACAACCTTTACCAAAAAAAAAAAAAAAACATAAAGCGATGAACAATGTTTAATGTTTAATTAAGGAGCAAAAGTGAGAACATTGGTTTCATGTCTGTAAACAAGAGGACTACAGCATATACTGTACAAGCAGATGTCCAATGAAATTATTATGTTAAAGGTCATCAAGAAAACATGGCACTCAATATGTTACGAGACATTATGTATTACATATGGCTGGGGATAATTATTGACATGTACATTAACATTCAACTATAATGGGAGCGTCTGGCACAACATTAGCATTAGCTATGTATGAAGTGTGTATTATACGTGTAAAGAATGTTGTGCCAGACCTTCGTGGCCCATCTTGACCGTCTTGTCAGTGGAGTTGTTGTAGATGAGGACTGCAGAAGCATTGTAGGCAGCAGCTTTCAGGATCTTCTCCCTGAAGGTGCAGTTCCCTCGCTGGAGTAGCGCCACCCAGTGGACCGTGCGTGGCGGAACTTGGAAGCGGGTGTGGCTATCGCAGCCCTGCCGATCCACCACTGAAGAAGAAACACATGTACATTACCGTTATGATGATATGTAAACCTAAACTAAAAGTTCGTCTATGTGACTTTCTACCACTAGATGTCACACTAAGCACCAGCATCTCAAACCAAAACAAATGCTTAGTGGGCCACACACTCACAGACTAACACACACACACACTAACACTAAACAAAGAATATAGCTCGGATTACAACACACAGGGAGTGTGATGTCAATCTCTGCTCAGGATGCAATTCTCCACTGTATTACATAGAAAATAGTTGTTTGCTGCTATATTAATGTTTCAAATCTAGTATAAATCACCTTTAACGACAATATTATAATGTGATCTAAAAGACAAAAGCAATCTTTGGTTTAATAATGTTATCGATTACACCTAATGAATTATTAATGATTCAAATGTTATTAATTTAATCTAATCAGTGACTGGATATTTAATTTATGAATCCCTAAGAGGACATAAAATGCCGGTACAGTGTCTCCACACAGCAGAAAAACTTTGTCCACTTAAAGCAACACCAATGCCCTCTACAAAAAGGCTGACTAGGACAGCGTCTGTGTCTGTCTCCAGCAGGGCATAGTCATACTATGATGAAGGTTGTACTAAGGAGATCTTGGTAGTGACACAGAATGATCCAAAACATTCCTTAGGAACCAGAATAGACTAATATTTTAATAAGATACAGATTGAACTTTTCCCTATTGTCATTGTTATTACCTGCTAACCTAGAAAATGTATTTGTCTCTACGGAAAATAAATAAATGTAAGTGTTGATGCTTATATGAACACAGTATTATGCAATATAATAAAAATAGTATACAAAGTACAAAGCATTAATAATATAGGCTTGGTATGCCATGAGTCTTTTAAAGTCAATTAGCTTCTAAGTGCATGTCTGGAGAGGGGAGGGAACCACACACACACACACACACACACACACACACACACACACAAAACTGGGAATCAAACCTGCAACACTGATACTGCAATCCAGCCACTGTTCCTAGACAATATGTTAGATATAAAATACTGTGCCACTGCCTACTTATAAAATAGACTAGGGTTAGGCATATATACATTTATAGCTATGGTTATTGTAAAATATAAAAATTTAAAATACATTTAAATGTAAAATACAGTAAATCCAGAAGAAGGTTATGTTTGTGTAGCGTTTGATACGTCACGTGAAACAGATGAAAGTTCAAAAGGCCCTGTGTGTGTGTGTGTGTTCTGTACAGGAGTGCATGCTGTAATGTGAGCTTCTCTGACCTTGACAGTTTACACAAACAGATGCACACACACACACACACACACACACACACACACTTACAGAATAAACGGTGCAGCAGGTTTCTAAATCAGAAGGCCCATTGTTAGGCCCAGTGTGTGTGCACTATGGTCGGTCACGTTTCAGTATGTGTATAGGTCCAGTAAACTAGACAACAATAAGACTGATTCAGCAACTCAAACGTATATATTACTGTTGTCCTAGTAGGCGTAGAAGTAAAAGCAATATTGTGGTCCAGCCAACCAGGTGCCCTACTTTGTCAGCTGAGCAGAGCAGAGCCCTCCTTTTGGACAACACAGGGAGCAAAAGGTCATGGGTCACAGGGGGACTGAAGGATGATAGAGACGTGACTGGGAATGACAAGAGGGTAGAGGGATGATGTAGGAGTGATGGGGTTATAGAGGAGTGACATGAAAAACAGGAATACGGAGGGATGACTGGTGACCATAATGACAGGAAGTGAGGGATGATAAGTGGCAGGAGGATGAAGGGATCAGATAGGCAACAACTGTGTATTCATGTACCTCCATGATGTGCAGTAGGCGTAATAATAACTCCCTGCGTCTCTACTTTTGGGGAGTTCTGACCGTACGTCGCCTCATCACTGCTCATCACGTGCACGGTGGTCCCGCGTGAGTCCAGCACGGTGGCGTTCACGGTGGCGCTCACGAGCTCGTCCTTCAGGCTCTTGTCGGTCCGCACTGAGCGCGCGAGCTCACACCGGGCCAGCACGAGCACCAGCACTGACACGTAACGGCGTGAGGTCCAGATCATGTTCACTCCCGACTGGAACCAATCGATCGGGAAGAACGGTCTACAGGTCTACAGGAGCAGACGTCATCGTGTCCTCCCGTGTCCTACAACAACACATTAGTATTATATTATATCAATGAGTATTATTCTGATCACATATTTGCAATAAGGGGATCGATATAGTGACGCGCGCCCCCGACAGAACAACAAAGGACACTACTGCAGGCTGCAGCATCCTCCTGCATATTACAGATTACTTACTGGCTATTACATATTCGTCTTTGTCTGAGTCGATTCAGTGTCCCCTTCGAGATCTTTCTAGCTGCCGGTGTGCCTGCTATAGAATGTGGAATGTAACCGCTGTCCTACCTTCCTTGCGTGTAGGAGCTCCGGGTTCAATCCCGCGTCTCGTGGCCTTCGGCAGAGCCGCTGCTCGGGCCAGTCTGTCTGTCTCGGGCTCGCCTAGCTGAAGGTTCGGCGCATGCGCGGAGCTGCTGGGACCAGGCCTCGCGCACAGTTGCGCGTGCACGGCCTTGGTGAAAAAGCGTGAAATCTCGCCTAATGTCGCGATATCGAACCAACATCGTATTATATATTTATTTATTTTATATTGCATTTCTTATTAAAGATGTCACAGGTGTTGAGCAATATTTGATGATGTAGGCTTTTGTAGATTTTCCTATGTTTTATATATTGTACACACACAGACACAAACACACACACACGCACATACAAACACAATACAGTATACCGTTTATTCAGTCTTTGCTGGTCAATACTGACCTCCAATGGTCACAGTATTACTTTAATGTAAAAAAAAAACAAAAAAAAAAAAAAAACAGAATTATTAGAAATGTTACCCACAACAGTCTTTCTGTTGGACTAATTTATTTTCTAATTTTTAATAATATTATATTAAGTACAAGTATTAAATAGCAGTTAGAGAAATAGCATTGTAAAATTATTATCAGGAATAGTGTACATGTATGTAGAGGTGTACCAATACACATTTCACAATTCAGCATCTGTTTTGATTTGCACGCACATGACTTTTTGTGTGCGTTAGATAATGAGCATGCGTTTCTTGTGTGTATTTTTTTGTAAGAGAAGAATAGCAGAGAATCATCAGTTTTTAATTTGATATGCCACATTGAACACTAGCTATTATTTTTTATGACACATATTGTCATGAAAGAAGGGGTATAGTGAAGATGTACTTTTTTGGGATGCATTGCTGCACTGGGTGTGTGCACTTTGTTCAAACGTGCTTGGATTGTGGAATCACATACAAGGCTCATATACTCCTACTTAAGAATGTCATTGTGATTGGAAGAAAAAGACTTATTCTGCTCAGTTAGTATGCATGTATACAGTTGTTTTTTAAGATGTATTATATCATACATTAAAATATATAGGCTAGTAAGATATAAGGAATATTATACATTATACTGACGGACGGAAAGCTGAAGGAACAATGTAGGTAATTTCCTAAGAATTTCTGTGACACACACTAAGAACAGCACACACATACACGCACACACGTACACACACACACACACACACATACCACAGCCATACCACAGCTGGTGAGTATTAACAGTCACCAGAGATTGCCTGTGTACGTTTCTCTTGATAGAAGGAAAGACAAGAGAGAGAGAGAGAGAGAGAGAGAGAGAGAGAGAGAGAGAGAGAGAGAGGGTGGAGTGAAAGAACATGCAGTAAAAGGAGCGTGGAGGAGAGGCTATTATTTGAGTTTCCAATACAGCTGAAGATGAGGACGTTGTGGAGGACAGCTGTGCTCATTCTAGTTGCTACACTTGCTTTGACATCTGAACCTCCTGAGGAATGTTCTGAGACAGCTGTCAGTAAGTCTGCTTACTTTTGTTTTGGTTATAGGTTATAGGTTAAGTACTGAAACACAGCGTGGGTTAGGGGTGCTACGTGAAAGAGCAAGGCACTAACATGACTAGAGTTATGGTTTCTAATCCCTATAGTAAACATGATGGAGAAACTGAAGATATGCTTGTCTACAGTTAATATAATAACAACTTTATCCTGAGAAATGTGGTATATATATGATGTGACACAAAACAAACCACCTTAACTCACCTATAAAAATGAGGAAGAGAAACAGTATATGTGAATACTCTGCCTGGTTAGCCTTTTTCTGTTCAAAGCAAGGCACTATAGCTGTTAACCCTCATGATGTCCTCCGGGTCAAACTGACCCAAATCACTAGCTCTTTGTAGCAGATAGAAGGCGCTAAACCTAATTCTACAGCTTACACAGACATATGATGTGCACTGCTGGCACAGCATTGTGTGAGTTTGAAACCCAAGAACAACAGGAGGGTTAAAAGGCACCCCAACTTCTCCAGTAGTTCAAACTGCAGGCAGGAAACGTGGTAGATGTCAGGTCTGTCTCAGCAGAAATGACTCCAAGACCAGCAACGTGTGTGTGAAATGCAAAGATTACATCTACAAGGAGCATACACACACTCTCTGCACATAATGTGCACAGTAGTACAGAACAAGGTTCGTATATAACTTGTGGTTGAATGTAATGTAGAAAAAAATAATAAGCTGTTCATATTCTGTCAATGCAGTTCATATTGTGTCATGTTACATAATAACATAATACATCTTACTATTCTTTATAACAGAAATGGTTTTACTTTCCAAATGTTGTAAATAACAAAAAGTTGTATTAAAACATAAAAACATTGTTCTTTTCAATTAAAGGTGATCAGGGAAATTTTATAGTGATTTTTATGTTTCAATAGTCACGTAATGGGT
>JAODUG010038998.1:0-17417 GCA_027564795.1 Aphredoderus sayanus
ATGTGTGTGTAAGCTGTAGAATTAGGTTTAGCGCCTTCTATCTGCCACAAAGAGCTAGTGAGTTGGGTCATTTTGACTCAGAGAACATCATGAGGGTTAAAATCAATTAATTCCCCTAAATCCACTCCAAGCGTGTCTGACTTTTTGCCATCGTTGTCATACTTACAGAGAAGGGCTAGGGTGTTTGTTGGTCACTGCCATGGTAACCCGGATAACCAGTCATACACAAGATGTTCATCTGTGTCTCAGCCTACTCTCTCAGATACGATGTGTATACTGTAAATGAGCCCACCTCACTTTTGAATGGAGGAACACAGTCAGTGGAATAACGTATACTGCTGTAAAAGTACAGTCTGTAATTGCATTACATCTCCACTAAGTGGTGCTTTAGACCAAAGAAACACTTGATGTAAACTTAAATATGTTTTCAACCATGAGCTCATTTGAGATGGAGATTCAAATTGTTTTATATATTACAGAATTAACTATACATACAAAATAGATACAAAATAAAAAAAAGGCTTCCCTTGTGGTTTGGTTTCAACCTCAAGGGTAATGAGGTATAAATCCTGCACAGTCCCGTTAAAAACCCTGCAGCCTGTCTCACATATCTGGGTGCTGACCTGGAATATGCAATGGTAATTTATTGTAATGCAAATAAAATGATGCAATCACATGCAAATACAAGCCCTGACGAGAGGGCAGGACAGGATATGTGTGACATATACCTGAACAAATACGTCTTTTTTCCAGAGAGCGGACAGTAGAGACAATGCATTCCTTTCAAATGGCAGACTAGATAAGACAGTGCATACTAACTCAGCCTCCATGGTCAATCTCACTGGCAAGTGCTGCATTTGCATTCAGCTCTTGTCCACAAACTGAGTCCAATGTGCACATGGTCCCCTCACAGTCTCAATGCACTCCATATAAGATCATATACAAACGGTCCTATGCAACCTGACGGGGCAGTGTTGTGATTCTAGACTTCTCTTGCTTGTGGGCTCTTACTGTAGATCATTCACCGTGATAGGGGCTTTATCCCTGCACTCTGAGAACAGCCAGGGAACGTGTCCATTGATATATGTACATACTGTACCTCTGAATAGGGAAATACATTGTGATGGAGACTATACATAACACATGAACATTCATGTTGCATTAAATATGAATGTATAAATAATACAATTTATTCATAACCCTCGGGATGTCCTTAATTTTATCGAATTATGCCACTAGAGAGCGCCATCTGATTGTGTATGATTTTGTGTGTTTATTAATTGTCATTGCTGTGTATTTATTTCTTCATTAATTATTTCTTTATGTATTTGTTTTTTTGTTGTACCTTTTAACCCTCCTGTACTCGGTTTTCAAACTCACACATGGTTGTGCCAGCAGTGCACATCATATGCCTGTGTAAGCTGTAGAATTAGGTTTAGCGCCTTCTATCTGCCACAAAGAGCTAGTGATTTGAGTCAGTTTGACCCTGAGGAGGGTTAATAATCATGAGGGTTAATAATAATAATAATAAATAATGCAAATGCAAATTTGCTTCCGAATGGAATAGTGTCTGCTTGTCAAAGTAGCATAGGTTATGCTCACAAGCCAAGTCCATAGTGCCATTGGGCCATCTGAACCTTCAAAGCAGGCAACATTGATCTGCAAGGAAGAGATTGAAAGGTAATGTCAATATTCATCTTCTGCAGGTGGCAGTGAATCTCATCAGTCCTGAATTAAAAATCAGACTCATTAAGTTTCTCTAAGAGTATTGATTACAGTTTCGTCTGATTCTCCATACGGTAACGTTCATTTTCTGTTCACAATTTAGTCAACAGGGTAACTTGATTGGTTGATTTATTCGTATATGAGATTTTAACTGATATTTAACTTATATATTTTCTAGAGAAAATAATGCATGTATTTGTATTATGAAGGCGTGATGTGGTATGGATTAAGGATATAGTAGCCTACCACCCATTACTTTACATAGTGCAGGTGAGACAGCGCCTCCAAACGGATTCTGCGTGAATAGCAGCTAGATTAAGGTTAATGTACGTTACTTTAGTTTATAATTACATTATCTTTTAATTCCATATAGATCAAATATTTCCCCTTCTCATTTGATCACCGTTTTTACAGAACCATATAGCCAATGAGGCATGTGATTCCTGCTATGCCACATCACAGACAGTATAAAAATCTAAACAAACAAACAAACAAACAAACAAACAAGTATTAGCCATTAAGCAAATATGTAAGTAGATACCTTGTCAGGCAGAATCAATAAAGAACGAAATGAGTAAACGAATAGCAGCCTACATGCTTATTTCTCAGTAGGAACGCTTGTTGTTGAGTAGATTATCCGGACGACTATGCGAATAGGACTCGCACCACATCCATTTCCGTCCCACGTGAAGTGTCTCATGCGTGTGCGAAGTTGTATGTAAGCGTCAGTTTTCATATTTTCTGATCGTATGGTTGTCCATAACAGCATCATGGAGGACATAGAAGATGAAACTCAGTTGGGTCAGACCTCCTCCGAGGAGGAAGATGGTGAATTATCAGATGGAGAGGTGAGTGCGCGTTAACGATCGCTAGCATTAATGTGTACAGTACAGAAGTCAATATAGATTTGTAATGACACGAGTGTAGAGTGATTGTATCGTTCTTGTCGTAGTACAAAATAACAATTCCTTATAATGTTTGTTTTTTATTTAGCTCCAGGAAGCATTTTCTAGAGGTTTACTGAAACCTGGGATGAACATTGTGGCTGTTCAACCCAAAACGTTCGTAAACAATGCTGTGAGTAGTACACACACACACGTTTTGAAGTTAGAGGCCTTTATGGCAATAGTGACAACAACAACAACAACAACAACAATAGTAAAGACGTCTTATCTGTCGATGTGTAAATCAATCGAAATAAATGTACATGCAGGTTGGGATGAAGCAATGCCTTGCTGACTTCAGAAGGACTCTTCCATGGGTGGAGAGACTTGACCTTACCAATCTGCCCGCTGAAGACATTGTTGCCAAGGCTGAGGGGAAGCTTCCCAGTGCCTCCATGGGAGAAATTAACCCAGAGGATGATTTTCAGAGGGAGATGTTCTTGTTAGTACAGTCAACATTTAATGGGCAGATGGGACATTGCGTTGTTGAATTGGGATCATTCTCTTTCAGATTATGCAAATGTATGTTGTATAAGCAATAGAAATATGTAGGCTGCTCATACCATAGCATCAAATATCAATGATTGCCATACCTTTTATGATAATTTCAGGTTTGAGTTTCATGTTTTTAAAATATTATTTTTATTTTTATTATTATTTTGCTTTTAGTTATCGCCAAGCCCAAGCTACAGTTCTCAATGCATTGCCCCGACTAAAGAAACTCAGCATTTTCACCAAGAGACCTGGGGATTACTTTGCAGAGATGGCCAAATCAGATCAACATATGCAGAAGGTATTTATCCAGTACAGTGTGTTAAATGGTTAATTTGATTATACTCTATTTTCAGAAACGCATTTACCACAAAGAAATGTATTTGCTTTTTTTGTTTTTCCGTTTAGATCAGGAAAAAGCTGATTGAAAAACAGGCCTGCCTGGAGAAATCAGAGAAGGCCAAGAAGCTGCGAGAGCTGAGGAAGTTTGGGAAAAAGGTGTGGCTCTATTTTCTATTAGAAAATGTCCTGCAGTAAAACAGGTGCCACATCTTCTACATGTTTTTCACTGTGTGCCAGGTCCAAGTGGAAGTGGTCCAAAAGCGACAAAAGGAGAAGAAAGCTATGATGACTGCAGTAAAGAAGTACCAAAAAGGTGGGTAGTGAGTTACAGTGGACCTCTGTTTCAAACCTGTGTTGCTCAGTGCAGTGGCATATAACATGTATAGTGGCACAGCTGGTCTCTATGTTAAATGAGCTGTAAGTAGGATTTTAGAGATATACATTTAGTGTACTTTGTTCAGAGTCAAATGCTCTGAAAATATGCGCTCTGGTTGATCAATTTAAGATTTGTGACCAATCCGGGGCCCTTTTTCCCTGATTGGTCCAGCATATACCTGTCCTGTCAATCCCATGAATGCACACACACAGATTCAGGTGTGTCAATGGTCTTCGCAATGGCAGACAAACTCACTCCATGGAGAGCAGAGAAGGGGGTGGATTTAAGTTAAAGTAGCTCTTGTTGATATGCCACCGATGATTGAAGCTGGAACGTGGTTACAGGTTATTGTTTTTTCCCAAAACTGTTGAAGACAATGTAATTAAATGGCTTAAACATTTTTTTTTTTATTACATTCTATTATGTAATTATTACATTAATGGGTGGTCAAAACCATGACATCACCATTCCCCATAGGATATTTCTGTTTGGTATAATGTGTTTGTGAGAGATTTAGATTTCACTGATGATCTCGACACTCCTAGGAATGACTGATAAACTGGATTTCCTGGATGGAGACAAAAAGGCTGATAAAGCATCCACTCAGACACCCAAGAAGGCTGCAAACAAGAAGGGGTAATGTGGCCCCACCACTGCTCTGCACATAACACTTACTAAAATGGAGAGACGAAAAGAAAGAATAATATTTCCTAATTTTATTTTACAAGATGTCTTGTTATGTTTACATGTTAACAGGCCCAACTCAAAGAGGAAATACAAGGATCAGAAGTTTGGTTTTGGTGGTAAGAAAAGTGGAAAGAAATGGAACACCAAGGAGAGCCATAATGATGTAACTGGGTTCAAGTCAAAGGTGGCTCATGGGAAAGGACTGAAGAAAGGCAAAGGGGGGAATAAGAATGTAAGTTAATTGCATCTAGAGCTGCACCATTGACATACTCTCAAAAATGTAACAGTCCTGGTACAAAAAATTGCAAAGTTTGGTTTGTATCGGCCGCATTTTTATGTTTTGCTTTGCCTTCCACTTTCAGAAGCGCCCGGGCAAGTCTGTACGCAGGAAGATGAAGGCACGCTCTTAAAATAGGAGAGGGATAAAGAAAACGGATGTAAAGGTCAGGCTGATGAGGGCAATATGATGGATTTAGGCCTTGATCCTTGGTAGGATTATTTCCTGCATCTCCTCACTGGATCCTGATGGATACTTTGGGGCATATCGACTGCACAGTGTACATTTTGCTCTCCATTAAGCCTTTGTGAGCTGATATGGAAGACCACCTATGGCATGGTACAGCCACAGAGAACCATGTCCAATATTGTAAAGACTCCATGGATTCTCTATGGTGTGCAAGAAATCTGTTCAGCCAACTATTAAGACTACAAAGTCCTCAATACAGGGAGCAGAATAATTAGATGTTAAATGATGATTTTACAATGTTTGTCTTGTTTGTATTTGTTTTAATATCGATTTGAACATTTGAATGGTGGAAGTGGTTCTGCTAAGCAAAGTATTGAATATTCTTTTCTTAATATCAGCAGGAAGACTTTTGGGGTAAAAAGTATACAGCGTCTAAGGTTTAACAAAAGTTCCCCCTTTGACTGCATTGTGTTTTTTTTATGTTCGATATATTCCAGCATCCTCAATATAATGTACCTACTGTATGTTCTTGAATTATTGGCTGTATCAATGAGACAGAATAAAATCTGTTTTTTTTCTCCAGTCAGCTCTGTTCATTCCCATGTGACGTGACATTTCATGTTATTGAATGGAAGTCAGCTTTGCCCTTTCCATTCATTATTATGATTAGTATGTGATGTGCAAATGTGCGTCAATACGAAAACAAACATTTTCTTTGGAAAGAAAAGAAGACAATCCAGAATGGCAGTGTTTAGTATGTCACCTTTGTTTTTGTTATGACACAAATCAGTAAAATGATTTGTATTCTGCACAATTTGTATGAAAATAAACTACACAGAAAAGTGTCTGCTTGCAGTCAACATTGCTATAGGCAGTAAATACCATTGTTCTCTGATAAGCTTAAATGCCATCTAATTTCTTTTAATTCAGAAGAATAGCATTAAGCAGACAATACACTCAGTAGTATTTTCATTAAGCTGCCTGTCAGCAGTTCAGGTCAGCTTGTGGCGCCAGGCTACATCCATGTATTTGGTGATGTCAGAGTGCTGTCGGGGGAAGTTGAGCCTTCTGTCACTGCGGTCAGTGTCAATCTGGATAGCAAGAAGTAAAGTACAGGTCTGTAGACATGCTTGTCATTAAATGAACAACACTAGACCTTTAATGTGAGGATTAAGGCCTGGATGAGTGTGCTAGACAAACACAAGTGCAAAAGCACTAACATGCATGTGCGGCCAGATCGGCTATGAAAAATAACAGAAGCTTGGATTACATCACACACACATTATCTTCTCGGGACACAGCTACGCTACTATATCTTCACAAATAATTTGATGTTCTGCTGCTATATTTATTTTTAGATAATGTATATTACACCTTTAACCTCACAATGGCTGTCCACTAGCTGACTTTGGACATGACTAGTGTGTACTAATGTGTCGGGTTATATACCAGTGGTTTGGAAAACCAGCCTACTTCCTGGCTCTCTGTTTGAGGGTAGGGGTACTTCTTGGTCGGCTCCATGCGAGCTGCATGAATGGCTTTGATGAAAGCAGCTGCAAAATACGATTATATTTATGTTGGTCCCACTCCTAGACAGTATAAAATTATACCAGGATTGCAAGGCCTGCTTATACTAAAATACAGGTATTTATCGTTACCAGCAAGACATGTTGTCTTTTGCCTAAGAAACCAAATGCTAAAAAAGAACAGCTTTTCAAACAAGTTTTACATTGTTTTTAAATATACCATGTAAATAATTGAAGATAGAACATACCAAAAACATATCACATTTATTTTGTTGTTCACCTCTGTTCAATAAGATTCACTGAAATTTTAAAATAAAGCGGTCAGCATTAGGCTATTGTTCCATTAAAGAAGCATGTACTGTAGCTGTGTTGTCAGAATTGTGATGAATTTGACTTCTTGCTGCTATATAATGAGATATAAAAAAAAGAGACTATGATGTGATAAATGTGTGACTATTTGATGCCAAGTGCAGCTGTAATGGGCTATTATAGACTAATCAGTACAGAGTGTATGAGAGCAAGAATGTAGCAGATGTTTGAAGGCATCAGATGTTGTTGAATCCACCAGATCATTTTAACCCTCGTGATGTGCTCAAAAATCTAGTATTTGGCCACCCGGTGGAGCCATCTGATTGTGTATGATTTGTGTGTTTTTCAATTGTCATTGCTGTGTGTATTTATTTATTTATTAATTATTTCTTTATGTACTTGTGTTGTTTTATGTGCCTTTTAACCCTCCTGTTGTCCTCGGGTTTCAAACTCACACCTTGTTGTGCCAGCAGTGCACATCACATCAGAGGACATCACAAGGGTTAAACCGTTTCCATGGTGTGGTTAACCTTCGTGATGCCCTTAAAATATAGTCTATTATATGCAAGATTAATTATACAAGACTATACGAGGGTTAAATAATGTATGAATTTACTAAGGAAGTGAAATATACTCACGGTCCTCTTCAACAAGCTCCTGTGTGTTCTTGGACATGGGTTTGTCGGGAAAGACGTGTACTGAAGAAGAAGAAAATACGCCCACCGAAGAAGAAAGATATTATGAATCATGCAGAATACAAAAAATAAGAAGACGCATTTTCAATTCATGCACACAAAGGGGTGAATAGCCTACTCAAATCACTTACGTTTCTTGGAAGGATTAATGCTGAATTCGGTGTGCAGTTTCTGGCATCTTTCTTCTTTCCGGATTTGTTCCACTAAAAATGCATTATGTTTAACAGTATCCAGTGGAGTTTTTTCAGGTTTAGCGCCTGCCATGCTTACTATATAAAGCTTTAATGGCAATATACTGTAGTGACGGATTCTTTCCTCCCTAGTGCCTAACAACGGTAAACATTGCCATGGCCTGCGATGAAGTGAGTAAAGCTCACGATGGCGATGTTCACCGCCTTATATTATTTCAAACTTTTGAAAATATTTTTGAAAATGTGTTCTTATTTTTTCTTATAATACGTGGTGGTTTTAATCATCTATATTTGATTACTTCAGTATCCTACCTGCACACCACAAACAAGTATCGCCGAATAGCCACAAGTAAACTAGACACAGACAGAAAGGTATGTGTTGGAAATTGTTGTTTCCAAATGTGGGTCCTGGTGACAAAATACATCTTAGTCTACTGACATTTTATTGCCTTTTATAGATTTTGGTGTAAGACCATTTGTTATTATGTATATAATTCATTAGATTTAATCATGTGAATCAAGAATGTGACAAAATAAAGAATAAGCATTTGTAAATATGTGACAGGTCCAATCCAAAGCCTAAATATTTTAATGAAAGCTCACTATTGGAATTTTTCTACTGGCACATGACCGAGACTCATTCATTTATCCAATAATTTATAATACATTTATTCAAAATGTAAGAATACCTTTGTATTTCCAAAGGTTTATATTGTTTGGTTCCTTCGATCTGTGTGTTAGGCATGCATGAGAGAACCCATTGGTTTGCTGCTTTTTATTCTGTTTTACCACTGCTGCTTTGTGCCAAACTGATAATGTTTGCCTGAAGCAAACAAGCCCATGAGAGAGCAGTGGAAGACCACTAAACAAATGAATCCAGACTGCAAATGTGGATAGACACAATATAGTGTGTTTTCAGTTTTTGTGTGTTGTTTTTTATGGTGACAGATGAAATTACATCTTATTTTCTGTTCAACAGAACACTGTGTAAAATCTCTTTTACACACACACACACGCACACACACACACACACACACACACACACACACACGAACACGTACAGTACACACATGCCTTGACATTTATTGTGTCTGGATCGTGTACTACAGTACTCTGCACTAGTGGTTATGCTGGTTTACCATAATGGGAGACGACGTTTAAAAAGCATTGGGGTCAATAAGTAGAAGTGCACAAAGGCAACAGAAGCATATAGGCCTACGGATTGTACCCATCCTGTAAATAGCATGTTTGGTTGGTTAACCAACCTAATACAGGGCTGTCCAGGCTATATGCCAGCTCTTCAACACTGTGTCATGTCATCTCACCTCAGGCGTATCTTCCTTTTTCTTTGTCTTCACCTGCACGTCTAGCCTGCCTTCATCCTCACACGCTGTCCCATCTGGCCTCGGCGGAAACAATCATTTTGCGACTCCACCCAGAGTCTGTGGCGCTTGTCGCCTGGGTGACCGTCTCTCCGTCTGTCCGTCTCTAGCACTGGCGCTAGCTCCCGCAGAAACAGGCAGCTGATGTAAAGGCTGATGAGATGCTCTGCGCTACTGGGTACTGAGTGATTCCAGAGCCTCATTTTATAGTTTTAGTGGTAATAATTAAATAATAATTATTGATACTGGTAATAATGCAGACTAGAATATCAGGATGGCAGGGCAATATTACAGTGGGTGTTTGTGTGCGTGTGGGTGTGTGTGTAAGTGTGTGCAGACAAAGAAGCCAGGCAGACAGAATCAGAGAACAATGTGTTTTACAGGAGGATGCAGTGATTCTGATGTCCTGGGTACTGTCACAGTGTCTGATCATGTTCTCATCAAGACAGCTTTTACGTTTTGTGAAAACTCTGTGTTCTGCCTGTGCCCCATGGAGGCTATTACAGGCAGTGACAAGGAAATGTAAAGGTGATTTATATATTTTGACCATTTACATCTTAATATAAATGATAATAAACCTGTCTTTTGTACAGATTTTTGTTAAGTGTTAAGGAAAAAGAAAGTTACTGGTATAATTTATTTGAGGCAGTGGGATGTTAGATATGAGATACAGTATTAGCAACATATCTGCTAATGTGTTGCTTGACATTCCCACATGGTTTTATTCTCTTTTCCAGAGTAAATACTAATTTTGAAAGGATAAATACTTACATATAGTTTGTATTGAAATTATCTTTCCATAGAAAACGTTTTCTTAACATGAATAATGTATGCACTAGATCTTATATTATGCTATGCATATTATGGATTTTTATCTCTATAGCCAAAACGTTAAGAACCTCAACATGTTGCCACAGTAACATTTTCCTCCAGTTATTTGTGACTGAACTGGGCACTGTTTACAGATTTGCTCATTTTTCACTTAGAACTGCCTATTTTGTTAATACTGTATAATTGAGCTGTTTCCTTCCCTGTCACTATTACACAAAATAAATGAGCAGGTTTATTTTTCTTTTACACTTCATCTAATCTCCTAACATGACTAATAAACATTGCTGATATTTGCAGAGGGGTGAAGTGTGTCCTGACCTTAATAGATTACCCCTGTTGACCTTTGACTATATACTTTGTGTGTTTTAGACAAAAAAACAGCTGTGCCATTTTCAATCAAGCACCTCTAATAAAAATCGGAATTGATTGCTGGTTTCATAAACTGGGGGCTTTCATAAAAGGGGGGGTTCTGCTAATTGTTGGACAAGTGTGGTTAAAATGATCAATGACATGCACAGATGCAGTTCCTTAATTGTGTCTCAAATTATAATCAATCCAATAAATCTTCACCTTAGCAAACACAATAGGCTACTAGGGTGAGTTTGGAGTTACAATTACCATTGCATTTTGGCACTGCAAAATGCGTAATTCCTATTAAAAACTAAATGAATCTCTCTTAATTCAAAAACACAGACAATTCTGTCATTTTAATACAACTGTCTTTGACTTCAAATTCCACGCCATCTTATATTAAATTGCGTTGCTTATTTCTAAAGGTTCACTGATTTTCAAAGAAAATGTCAATTATTTCCTGAACAATGTGTTTAACCTGACCTGATAGTATTTTCTCACCCCTATTGTGTGAAAGTGGTTTTGTAGTTTGGCACCAGACCCCCTGTGTCTTAAAGGCTCAGTTTAAATTTGCTGCAAATCAGTCTGGAGTGCCTGAAATTGTTTCGACTGAGTCCGAATAACCAGACCAATCAGCGTAGTACATACAGTATTGATATCTATGGGTGTGGTTTAGGTGTGCTAACAGCACAGAGACAACAATGGCGGTTCCTAAGAGGCTATAGCCTATTATTAACGTAGATGCAGCAATAGCATCAGGTTAACGCCTATTGGACAGCTCCCCAGATGGTTGTGTGCATACAGTATATGGTTGTGTGTAACAATCATGTGGCTTGTCAGGTTACCTGTGCTTACCATGTATGTGGCTGCCAGTGAACCAGAACACCAATGAGAAGGCAGATGTGTATATCCCCTCCCACTCAGGCCCTCGTCTCCACACATACTGCGATAGCGCTTCATCTTATCTGTTTGTACCAAGCCAGTGGAATGTAGCCTGATCTGATATGTTTTTTTCTTTAGTGAAGCAGGGCACATTCTAAACAGATGCACAGTACAGTAGCTGCCTACACATTACACACAGAGACAAACGCACACGAAGGCACATATGCACAAGCACACCTACACGTTTGTTTTGATAGCTTCCTAAGTGTCTGGGGCCCAATGGAGACATGCCTGTCGTGGGAAATCTTTCCTCCCCACTGATGCTAGCATTGTGTCACCGTCACTGCTTTAATCTCCCTGTTTAGTCTCAGATAGGACAGAGAGCACCGCACACATTACAGCAGAGATTAGGGCAGGCCTGTTGATTACGAGTAACGCTTAAGCTAACCTAAACAGTGACGCTATCTTGCTAGTGCCATTCTAGCATGACATTTGACTTGAATTTCCCAGCATCAGCAAATTAAGTTCATTTGAGACAACATTTTGCTCCCACGCTCCCACTGGATGCCATTAAGAAAGTGCTAACAAGGTTCATTTAACCGTAATATTGCATTAGCTGGATTGTGTCAAGTGTTTTAGCTGCAGTATCATAATCTAGAGTTGGTTTTGCCCCAAAGCTTTATGTCTACCAGGTATTTTACCCCCCCAACACACACTATACAGTTCAACAGTCTTTTGTCTTTCCACTCAATTGGCATCGGCCAATTTAATCACTGTTTGTTGCATAATCTGCATTATGTGATACACCCACAAGATGGTGTCACTGTTTACTGGCTGCTTATCCTGTGTACAAGGCTCTCCAGTTGTCTCATAATGCAATTGCGTCTCACATTGGTCTCCCTGACTACAGCCGCTTGTCTTCATTAGCGGTAATGTCCTCAGGTGAGAATATCTGGATGGTGAACTTTCCTACTCATGGCTTCTGTCTAAAGCCAGAGATTAGCTCACCTTTACCCGGGTACAGTGAGGCGAGAAACAGTGGTGTGCGTGTGTGTATTTAAGAGTGAGAGGCACAGCGCGTGTACTCAGGCATGCACACACCTCATCGATTCTGCTGAGGAAAATGAGTTGGCGCTCTCTGCCTCGACACCTCAGTCATCACCCACCCACAGTAGGCATGTGTGTGTGCGGGCGGGCGTGTGTGTGTGTGTATGTGTGTTACGAATAGTGGGTGTTGTGTTCAGGTGTTTTTACATACACATATACAGTACAATGATTTGCATATTAAAATGAATCCAATTGTATCCCTCTACCAGCTGTGCCCACCCCCACAGAGTGGGTGTATGTGTATGGTGCTTATAATGGGATGTACTGTGTTATGAAACTGTTGTGGACCTAGTTTCACAAACACACATTCTCACCTTTTCATGCTCACACAGGATAAAAAAGAAATATGAATACAGGGTGAAGTAATTAATCACAGTGAAGGCAGATTGGTTTATTGTTTATATCATGTAAAATATGAACATACAATAGACTACAACAATAATTTAGACCTAAAAACATTTACATACATGACATTTGTCTTACAAAATGTCAATGTTCACAATCACACACAAGCATTTAAAGAAAGTTGACAGTGTGCAGGAGAAAATAAAACTTGACAGTGGTTGAAAGCATCACTGCAGTGGGCTTTTTTGTTTTATAAAATACCTACTGTATTTGAAACCTTTATGTTAATCTTACCTTTATATTTTATGAAAAACTTTAAAGAGGAAGGTCATTCATCATTAGTGCCTTTTTAGAAGTCTCGTTTCAGCGAGGGAAAATTACTTTGCAAATACTTCCGATCTATAACTTGTCTCTGAGAAAGTGTCTAGACTGCATTGCTTTATTTTGATGTGCTCTACTATTCTATAGTAAAATAACACATCATCAAGAAAAATTAATACATTTCTTTTCACCTTCTATCAAAACATTGTCTCTAGTGTGGGAAAAAAGAAACATAATTTGAAAAACATTGGTATGACAGGCCATGATTCTGCTGCTTTTGTTTCATGTGACCAGTTTTCAATCTGTCATTAATTACATCTGTTAAATTCGCACCATTACGAGCATAAAAAACATTTTTGAACAGTGTTAGTTATGGATAATGGTGCCAGCAGAAGAGATGGAAATTGGCATCAAGAACAAATTCACATAAGATATTGGCTTCATAATAAAAAAAGAAAAGTGAAAAGATTTACCAGAACCTTAAAATTACATATAATCATGTTTAAGCCTAATATTGAAGTAATCTAATTACATATATTACCATTCAATTGAATTATGTTTACCTACCCTTTCTTTGTGCCACATATTGTACATTTCGCCTTTTTTAGCCAATTGCTTTTTAGGAGGGAGAATATGTTTTCCTTTTATAGCTGATAAGATCTTTGTTAAGAATGTTGAAAATGAATATGGCTATATTCATGCCTTGGACACACCCAGTATGAATAGTTTTCTGCTGTGGTACATTGAAGAACATGGGGTTTGGGGATTCCTCAAGACCACCAATATTATGATAATTGTGGTAATAGTTATCATTGAGGGTCTTACAGTGAATCCCAGCCAGGGTGCAGGAACTGGAACCAGTCTTCTTTTGGTAAATCATCATTCATCATCTCAAGGCTGGTTATGATGTTTACATGCCCACCAGGCTATGGGCGAATGACACCAGTCCAAGTGTCCATGGATCAGATCACCTGAAAGGGAAGACTGTTGAGAGAGAGAGCGGGAGGGAGAGGAGAGAGGGTTATCTGTCATGTCAAATTCCTGGCTAAAGTGGCCACTTTGTTTGAGAAAAAGATCTGGCTTTGTCACGGCTTGGGATTCATTCATTCACCTTGGGTGAGAGAGGGTCAAGACAGCATAACAAGGCCCTATATTCAAGATGTATTTTCCTGTTCTGATTAAGGCATTCATTTTGCTGAGCTGTGCAAAGCAGAAGGTGTCATTTTTGAAGATATTAGTCTAGTCATTTAAGTCGTTTAAGACAGGGAAAATAACAGAGAACCCATGAATAACAGCCAGGACATGCTCATGACATACCTAAAGCAACCATGACAGACACACACAGCTATAAGCCATCAATTAGGAAATGTCATACAAGCTTGGCACAGGCTTTCGGTACTGCGGTACTGAGCGTTTGCGTCCATCACATGTGAACACTGACATACTGTAGCAATAGGCAACCAAAGTAGTAAATTAAAAAATAAAAGGTTTAAATACACTTCAATGAGATCAACTGTACTGCCATGTCACGTTTGTTCCCTTAGCTGTGAAACACAATCCCGTGCTGTACCAGTCACAGGCCAACAAAGTTCTCCTTTATAAAGTGCTATAGCTACGTTATGTCTTAAGCTATTCCAGATTCCTGAATTACGTGCAGCGTTTACTAAACTGTCATCTCTCATGGTTAAGAAATGAGAACTATCCATCCCCATTTCCCCATTCTTTCCTGCTGAATGTCAAATCTGTCAGCAGCCACCACTTTAACCTGAATGACAAAAGGGGCCATCAGGTTTCTGCTGTGGTTCAGTTTGTATGAGGACCCAGGAGAGGCCACCTGAAGGAGTGCAGCTTTAGTAAACCTATAATAAACCCCAAAGCATATTACTAAATGTGCCTTTGGGATTTCCACAGTATGGTATCATTTCTCAGGGGTAAAATAAAGTACAGTCTAATGAATGCATGCAAAAATGCATATTTATTCAATCTGATTAAATGCTTTATTGCAGAAGTGAATGAATGTAGTCATTAACTGCTCACAAACATTTTATTCGCTATAGCTCACGTTTTTATCTATTGATAATATATTAACAACAGCATAATCTCAGTTAGCAGAGAACAGGAAATGGCATTCAGTGAATTAAAGGCAGGTTATAACATGGTCAATGCACAAGGCTTTTCTCCATGCTTGGTGGAAAACTTTATTCACAAACATTCATCTGATACATACACAGACAGACCGCCAGCCAACTCATTGTTTTGCTTTTATTAACTTTAAAGTACAGTTTGAATTTCTGCTAGGAAAGATGGCCTCACATTTTGCAGTATATCTGGTTTTTCTGCCTATCTGGTTTTTCATATACTTTTCCCTGAATGATTTCTCTCCATACAGTGTGTCACTGCCTCTTCATCTCTGTCGGCACTCTCCATCACCATGCCTCTGCAATACATTTCAACCAGCTAATCTTGAGATGCTGATTTCAGAGCATCATGACTGGGGAAAAAGAAAAGAAATAGAAAAGGGAAAGAATAATCCAAAGAGAAAACTGCTTTTTGGACTTCTTTCAGATTGTTTATCGACAAAAGTGTCTAGTGTTGTGAAAGATGGGAAACACCTTCGCGGTTTGATTTGGGTGTGTCTGCAGAGTAGCAGATAAAGATTGATGTGCTTATTAAGTTCAGACTGTTTAGCAGAAAAGACAACTTATTAAAACCACAACAAGACTTTTGACTGCCAGGCCAAGGGCGTTTAACAAAATTGAACTTGTTCATTATATTTACATGTAGAATCAATACAATGACTCAAAATGTTTTTGAGATCTTTAGATCTATCAATAAAAAGTGCCTGTGTGAGTCTAGTTTATTATACATTGTTATAATCAAAGAATCAGCTGCTTGTAAAATAAATCATATTTGTCTCACCACTGTCTGGACTTTGAACATTTTCCTTTAAAATTCCCTTGTTGAAAGCATTTTGTCTGATTAGACAGTCAGATTAACGTTGGATGGAATTATTATGATGGACTGAATTATGAATTTTCTTCTCTAGGGGCATTGGGCGATCTGCATTGGTAGTGATGGTGGCTGACGATGACTAGCTGATGGCTCAGTACCTGTCTGTCATCGCAGACAAGCCATTGGAAGATTAGGTTACAGACAAATATCATCTCCTGCTTGTCTGCTTGGCTGGAGAAACTCATCTGTCCACGCATGTGTCCTGCCCTATTGGCCTGTTTACATGTATATAAACTGGTAGAAAGCCATTAAGCAGGTTTAGCATTGTCTCACTGTCCAATATATTTGTGCCCAGAGCTTAGTTATACCACCAGAGCTTGCTTTCCCGAGCAGGGAAATTGTTTTCAGCTCCATATTGTCACAGTGCAAGTTGAGTGATGGTTAAATGAAAGGCTCTTGTCTGTAGACAAAGAGTTTTACACCGCATGCTGTCTCCATTATAAGTCTCCAGAGAGAAACCATCTGAGACTCATGTTCAGTGTGCCTTAGAAATTCATTACACTGCTTTCTCTAACAATTGTGTTTTCCATTCATCCCTTAACACTACATCTACATTTTTTTAAACAAAATGAATGCCAGCTATTACAACTGATATTTGGAATAAAGGAACTGTTTATTAATTTGTTGTGTACTTTCATGATCTTTGTCACAGAGGGTTGCAAATTAAACCAGCTTGTAGACAGTGTGGTATGGATCCCTGGTCACTCTGATTCAGACCTGCTACTCACTCAGTGAGTAGGTCTGTTAATGTACAATACTGCAATGTCTGTGGAATAATGCAATACTGGATGTTTGGAAGTGTATGCTGACATATGTCAATATGGACATGTATGTATCATGTCATTAACCAACCCTTTTTTTATCAATTTTTATTCAATTTAGGGGCAAACCCTTTTTTTGACCGTGAACCATTAAGCTAGCCCAATATTAACTGAGCACTGCTGAGTGAACTGTAATACCTTGCCTTTATATTAGCTACAAGATGATTTCTTTCAATGCCTGACTGCCTATAGACTACAGACCTGAGAAACTGACTTTTGACTCAACATTTTCTTCTTTCTCTTTCTTTTGGTGAATGTCAACCTTCTGCTTGGCTTCCCTGTCTGCCCTGTAATAACTCCACACATAAATACACTTGCAGCTTGGCTCCCCAGAGACAACATGGTCTGTCTGAAAATGAAAGACCTCTATCTCCCATCCCTCCAGATGTGCCTGAGATGGCAGCAACTATTATACAGTTAATGTATACAACATTTTCACCATACCTGTGCCTGTATACTGTGAAAGGCTGAAAACATGCATTGCTCTCTTTCACTCACTCTCTCACAAATACACACACACACACACACACACCCGCACACACACACACACACACACACACACACACACCCACACAAACACACACACACACACACACACACACACCCACACAC
>JAODUG010039009.1:0-17416 GCA_027564795.1 Aphredoderus sayanus
CAAGGAATGTTTCTAATCATTTTAGAGGCGGGTGCTTTTCTGAGGGCCATCAACGGGGAATAAATACTATGGGTGGAACAGCATTTAACTGCAGTACCAGCGATACCAGCGTTTGCCACCATACCAAGCAAGTCTTACGCCCCACCCCTGGTGACAGTGGGCCAAGTGAGTACCACCCGTGGGAGCTTGGTGTACCCATAACGCACTACTGCCTTCCTCCTAATTTGAGCCGATGCTGTCAGCAAAGGACAGGAAGAGTAAACGCCCAAATAGTCTACAGGGGATAGAAGTATCCATCCCCCTGCCGGGCTGCTTCTGTGTGTGAACAACACACAAGGAAACCCCAATGAATGACTACACGATGGGATGTTATCGTTTACTCCAGGAAAGAGGAAGAGGAGCCACTCTATCCTGTCACTATGTTTTGAGATCAACTTCCTCTCCATGCTAGATTCACCTTGCTGAATGTTAAAAGGCTCTGGGGAATGTGTGCTCACTAGTGTGGGACCTTCATTTCAATCCTGCCTCTTAACTTGTCCCGACTATTCAAAAATCATCTAGTTAATCTTCACAGAGCAGTGACTAATTATTTAGAAGTATTTGATTGCATAGTTGATTGCATTATAGCCTCCTCAGAACCTCACATTTCACCCACAGCTCAATGTTTATGTTTAAAAACACACAGTTACTCTGAATCGTTATGCAACCCATTCATCCACAATCTTGTTTATGTATTCAAAATACATAATGCATATTGTGCCTACATTGTGTACACCATAAATTATACAGTATATGATATTCTCTATTATAGAGTGGAAGAACAATATTCCTCTCAAACATGTTTTCCATTTAAATTCTAGACAAATCTCATCCTCTCCGGGCTTTCAAATCATTGAGCAGATAGGGCTTTCTTTTTTTTGTGTGTCTACCGCGGAGTGAATAGTAGCGCTCATGCTATCATGCTCAAGGACATTTTGCCGCGACATGTGGCTGTTGACAAGCACGTCGGCTATCAAGGGCATTGGACCTGTTATTTTCCAGTTATGGAGCATTCCCTCTTATTACTAGAGCCAAGTAGAACACGGCCCTCAATAAAACATGTCAAAGTGAAGCTTCAACAGGGCCTTTACACATTTCTAATAAAAAATAACAAGCCATGACATGCTCACTACAAATATTATAAAAGAGCTAGACCGAGTAAGTCCAACTACTGCCGCAGCACTTGAAGAAAAGGGTCAATGCTATTTAAAAAAATCAAAATATGCAGGACGCTACTTTTATAATTGGGGTCAGAGGCAGACACTGGCTTTAATCTCTGTGTAGCCCATGGGGTCACCAAACCCATCACTCTGCCATCCATTCACTTGGCCAGACTATCCATCACTCATTCTGGGATTTATTAGTCAGGTCTGGAGCTGGAGGGTGAGAGGTTAAATTGGGTGTGTGGTGTTAGCATTTATCAGCTGAGAGCCTTAACTGCAGCTGTGCGTTAATACACACACACACACACACACACACACACAGTAGATAGTGGCACTCAGACTGTTAGAAATCATTGATGACATTGCAGCTTTGGCTGCCAGGGCTGATTTAATGCAATCATACACATGCATACATGTGTGAAAAGTCCACACGCACTCCTTTCAGTTGGATGCCACACACACACACACACACACACACACCCCTACCTAGTCACCCTGCGGAAAATCCGTCTTAAATTTAATTCTCACCATTGGTGACTTACTGTAACACATCAAAATATAGATTTAACACGGTGCTTGCTCAAACAACACCCTCACATGCGCACACCCTCTCCCTCTCACACCCACCCTCCCGTGATCAGCCCGATATAAATAGGGTCTCCACCAGGCGGGCAGGATGCCCCGAGGAGGCCCACCATGTCTCATCGCTGTAACCTAATGCGGAGCACCACGCTAGCTTGGCCTAGCCGCTGTCACTTTGGTTCCACATACAGGTTTGTTTGCGCGCAGTTCCGCCACACTGGCTGTGGATGCCGCTTTCCACACGGTGGTGAGCAGTGCTCCCCCATGACAAACAGGGGAACAATACTGGACAGGCATTGCGTTTATTTGCTTTTAGTTCTAGTGTTGCGCCACATCATTTCACAGATATTAAGCCTCGCCTACTGCCCAGGGACCAGTGTGCGCGTGTGTGAGTGTGTGTGTGTGTGTGTGTGTGTGTGTGTGTGTGTTCTAGCTCGACAGCATCAAATCCAAAGCAATTAGAGGACCCAGATGGTAGGCTGGACCCAGAGTAAATAGCTGTGCATCGACAGAAGTAGCACAAAACAGAAACCAACAGCGACACAGCCAAGAGGACACACGGAGACATCTCTGGCACCAGAACCCCAGGCAAACACACAGGCACGCAACCCATTATAAACCAACTGTTTCCATCATCTGAGGAGGGGGTATTGTCACAGTCAAATCACTTTTCATAATATAGGTACACCGTTTGTGTTGCAAGTGCCTCCGGAAGCCCAAACTTCAGGCCCAGTTCACTATTTATGTTGGAAGCATTGTACACCTGCAGTACGTGCATCTGTAGGGACGGGAGGGGGTATGGCATGAGTCACAGAGGGTGCAGTAGAGAGCAATACAAGCCACTCACGGATGGGAGGAGCATGCAATCATGTTTTCAAGCCCAAATATGTTTGTAACACATCAACCACAACACACAAATCATTAACCTGGTATAACCACAACCAAAATTCGCTTTGTGAGTAGGGTCTAGACACGCTCCCATTGGGGATCGTTTCCAGTTGTTGCATCTAAATAGGGTAGAAGACCCTTGGGGTTTTAAACGGATCGGAACAGCCTCGAGCTGCTCGCTATGTATTGCTTCATCTAGCCCTACCGCCGCCTGTTAAAACTACATTTAGACACAAACACTCAACGTCATCGCACTTAGTGTATACACCTTGCTTCCCCTTCAGCAGTACTGACCTCTCAGTAGGGTCTCCAACCTGGTGTGGTATGGAATGGAAGACACAGAAGAGGGCGTCGACTGAGAGCTCTGTTCCAGTCCAGGGATTTGTAGACCTGGCATAAATGCCCAGGCTGCGAGGCTGGCGGGTTCTAGCCCCTTCGGGAAGGGTTACTAAAAGGGTTCAAACCCATTCCACTGAGACCCCCTCCTCATAAGTGGCATTAAGCCTTCATATCCCATATTTATATATTCTTGACCTGGGGGGTGACCCTCACAAACAAAGAAAATATCAAACGTTTATTACCTTACATGGCTATATCCAAGTATAAGGCGAAGCTAAATCATCATTACCCTATAAGGGCATGAAGTAACAAAGCACGTCACATTGTTTATTCTTTCGATATAAAAACCAGAAAAGGCCGTTTCATCAACTCCCTTCTCTTCTGCCTCAGGTTGGGTCAAAGAAAAGTTATCTTTACTTCCCTTTCA
Organism: Aphredoderus sayanus; assembly: GCA_027564795.1. Lineage (NCBI taxonomy): Eukaryota > Metazoa > Chordata > Actinopteri > Percopsiformes > Aphredoderidae > Aphredoderus > Aphredoderus sayanus. The sequence goes on from JAODUG010039009.1 coordinate 3,439, forward strand.
CTATGATCAGCAGGTACCATATTGGTTGGTTGTTAGCTGCCTCCTGGTCTCACAGAGACAGCCTTTAACTTGCCTTCCTCCCCTTATCTGTCTTACAAGATATGTTTTAGACAATATAAAGCATTAACAAGCATGATTGGACAACACATCTTCAGTATAGGTAGCAGTTGTCTAGGTTAGATAACCTCTGCGTCTTATTGGCGTAACCTTCTAAAAGGAATCCATCTGCTTTGTGCAACTACACCTAGACACATTCTAACTCTGTGGTCTGTTAGTAAGGCAAGGGTTGTCATAGGTCAAGGGTTCGATCCATGTCACTTCCCTTTGGGATAAAACATTAGCTACTCTACTGGTTGCTGATTGGCCCACCCTTCAGAATGTTTGACCGAACCTTCTTGCGAACACGGTTTCCACACTACAATCTGCCTGATCTGAGAGAAATTGTCTGGCAGAGACAGACTAACAAATCATATCTCTTTAACATGGAATCTAGGCAGGTGCACAGGACGCACAAACACAGCCTCACTCACAGATGTCCACGTTAAGGGACATCCAAACACACCCTTGATCAGATTGTCCCACTTGCCCTCTGTTAAATTTTTACCAAACCAGTTTGGTTTAGGCTAACAGACAGTTCAAACAATGTGTCCTTTGAGGCACTGGATTCAGAGTTTCAGCTTGCTGGGCACATTCCCCCAACTAAAAACAAACTGCCCGCCCCTAGAGAAACCAAACCACTAAAGCAACATGACCACATTCCACTGCTCCCTTTTGTCTGTGTATGTATGTGTGTGTTTGTTAGGGCAGGGATATAAGAGCCACTAGGGAATAAAATTATCATTAAGTGTGCTCATTATAAAATGTGATAAAAGTGAGAGAAGTGTGGTTCATTTTGGTCATCCTTCTCCATTATCTCTCTCTGCTAGGGTGAAATGCACAGCTGCATAGCAAAAGCGTGCCTTTTAAAACAACTACAGCAGTCTCATATATACAGTACATGTACTCTACCTGTTGCCAAGGCAGCAAGTTTACCTCAGCCAACCAGAACACAAACAAATCAGAGACCAGGAGCAGAAGTGGTGCTCCAGTACAGGGTAATTTAAAACCACAAAATGGCCGCTTCCATTTCAGACTTCAGTTTCCCAACAAGGCTGTTATCGCACCATTGTTGACAGCACAAAGATGAATCAAAACTGAAATGAGACAAACGTCGAAAGCAGGAAATGAGGCTAGTAAAAGGGAAGGGCTGGTTTGCATGGAATGCAAACAAAGGAGTGACAGAGGGGTCACTTCATACCCGGATCAATTAATCTATAAATCCAATCAGTGAGTATCGATAACTATTAATTCAATTTCACTCTGCAGTAGTCCTCGACCCAGACTAGCCTCAAGTGACACCTGCTAAGTAGACAAGAGAAGAAAATGAGTGACAAACACAGCACAAATTTCATTTCAAAAACCATTAATTCTTTAATCGCAGCCTGGTACGTCAAATAAAAGAAGACATGACAAAATGGTGACAACTGAAACAGTTTTCAGAGACCGGAAAAACAAAAGAAAAATGTCTTAAAATCAAAAATAAATATAAAATACAAAGAAGAAAAAAACAAACATCAACTTACACATACTGTAGCAGTGAATTAAAACATCATTTTGTGAGGGGAGGAACATTTTGGAGCGACTGTATTGTCGTGTGTACAGTTCACTTGTACAAGACGAAGCACATTTGCCAGTTTTGGCAGCAATCACAGCGCAGCAGTCAAGAATAAACCACTCAGACAACATAAATTATAAAGCACTGCAAAAAATTTAAAAAAGCCAGAAAAACAGTAAAAAAAATCATAGTAAGAGATCCTTCATGCTTGTTGCCACTAAGAAATACATAAACGTGACACCATAAATTAGTAATTCATTTTTATTTTCGCTACATATTTATACTATGTACACAGGAAGGGTTTTTTGTTCGCTCAGCAGGCGAGATAGGGAGATGTTAAGGCTTTGATTAGATCAGAGCTGGAACGAAAACAGTGTGTGGCCTTCATAAAAAGGGAAACATGTTTATTTTTAAACTATCAAACTTTGTGCTAGAACCCCAAAACCTCTGTGAGTCCTCTAAAAGTGTTTTGTCTGACAAGCCGCACTTTGTGTCGAGGGAGGCAGTGAGACAAGCGGAATGCAACGTGTGGAGAGACTAACGGAATGAGTTGCGACTCTCTAAAAGCTTTTGAAGGGAGCTGTGGAAGTAACAGAGGTCAGCGATGTGGCATTTTCTGAAAGCTATATTCCCTGTGCTGGGTATAGTCTGAATAGACGCTAAAAAGCTTGTTTCCCTGACAATGGGTGAAAGGTGCATGCATGTGTGTCTAACCCCAATAGTGCAGCCTCTGTCCTACATGGTGGTTGACTCACCATAAGGACAGACACTTTTGGGAGATAACGCAGTCACATGGGGTGGAAGGAGGGGGTACACTGTCTAAAAAGTATTTGTCCTGAAAGAGCCAGTGAGCATTAAGAAGAGAAATAAGAATCGCATGCGTTTGTGTCAGACAGATACCCAGTTGTCAGGTGTCTTCTGCACAGTTCGGCAGTGGCGGGAGCATAATTAGAGCGACGGAGGGCGTTTGTGTGTTGGTGATGTTATTTTCCCTGCTGCATTCACTATGGATGGTGGTCAGTGGAGTCTCGCCCTAGCCATGATGGAAGGTCAGAAAGCAGCTCAGGTTACAAGACCGAACAGAATCACAATCTGACTCGCAACACACACACAGAGCTGACTCAGTTACAACACACATCACGGAGTTTGCGGCTTGCCGTCTCCTGATAAATGATTATTTACAGGGTTACAATGCTCAAATCCGGCTTGTGGCAAGAAACTGTTTATTTGACTTGAATCTACTGTACTAATAACTTTATGTATAAGACCAACTCAATTCATACTGTAGGTGTTAGCTGAGCTACTGTAAATGTATTGTTTAGTATTTCAACTCCTGAACCAGGTGATTTTCAAAAAATTACATTCTTTCATTATGAAACTTGTGAACTTTGATGCACGCAAAAACAGAAAGTCCTCTCCGCTAGCACAACAGTGGCTCCATATATTTGATATTTACATTTTGATAAATATCCACATTTTCACAAGAAAAATAAAGATGCTTACATATATAGTATACAGATACCTCACACCAAAATGTATATACACAGCATTTTCTGCCCCTTGCTATTGTTTTCACAAGAAATACTCAATATACACTTCCAAAAAAGGACACCATTTATCTTTTACGTGATTAAGAAAATGTAGGGCATGCCCTGTTTTTAGTGAGAATGTGGTAGGCTATACTTGTGACAAATCAAGGGTCTTCATGAAATTACTCTTGGGTTTCTTTTCCTCTCTCAACCTCTCTCTACCACCACCAATGAAGAAATATATCTCACCAAATATGCTTATTAGGTGGCGGGAGGTGTACAACGGTGTTTACAGTACAGTATGTGCGTTTACGAGTATGTTAGTCACACAATCCGGGACTAAACAGGCATGAAAAGGTGTTGGCTGCATGGCGATGCCATCTTTGCTGTCGGCAACAAGCGGTGGGCCTGCCACCAAGATCTAGGCCAGGAGTCGCTCACGGGCCGCAGGCAAAGTCAAGCTAGCCAATGAGAGGCCAACTGGTCAGAAGTGAGTCAGAAGTGGGTCACATTAAAAGGCCAGGACGCGGGGACTGCAGGAGCTGAGAGGAGGAGGCTCCCTCCAGAAAGATGGCGGTGGTCCTCCTGTGGCTCATGCCGACGTTATGCAATGTGCACACATACAAAGCCCCAGGGGAATAGGAAGTTTACAGTGGGGTAAGGTAAATAAGTGATCAGTATATAATCGCCCCTGCAGCTGCTGCATAAACAGACAGTCCACCGCTTGACACCCTCCAGCACACCGCTTAATGCAAACTGGGACATCCACCAATCACTCCCTGTAACACCATATAAATAAATACGACAGGAAATGTGTTTAAACCGAACACAACCATGCAACGAGGCGCTAAATAATGGGCAGACATGTAGCAATGGAGTGCAGAACATAAGATGGACGTACATTTGTGACCGCAGCCACTCTGGGGTGGATTAGTCAGGCCTGACAGGACAGCCTATACCAAGAGTGGCGTTTGACAGACCGAGAGCTGTAAAGTGGCCCTGCGCCCTCTCTAGCCATGAACTCCATACTGCCCTGCACAAATCATATGCTCACAAGTCGCGGAGAGGGAGGTCGAAATGGAAGGGGGACACGGAAGCGGGTGTTGGCGATATAACGGAAGTGTCGGCGAAATAACGATCAGTGGCGGCAATCTGTCCCGGCTACTGTAAGTGGGCGACTTCACGGCTCATTAGCGATCAAAGTCCTACTGTCAGGGGAGCACTGCAAATAGGGGGAGGCTACAGAGGAAGGAAGACGACGACTCAGGCTGCCTCCATCTCGCCCTGTATACCTCCACCCTGTCAGACGGCTTATCCCTTGTCGACGCCGTCGCCTATGACTACGGGCTCTGTGCTATGATGGAATGGTACTTTGTTAGCAACTTCGTTAGCATACCAACTCCAAACTGACCTTTAGTAATATTATGTGGGTCTTGTTTTGCGTCAGTAGCATACAGAGATTTGGTGTGGCATAGTCAAGGGCGACTGCTGTGCTATTTATTGATGATGTGAATGAGAAGCAAAAGTATACTGAGGGTTTATTTGAGAGTAGGAAAGGGATGTGGGGTGAGCAGAGAAAAACAGACCAGGAAACAAAAATAGCGCACAAATAAACACTTTGCTCTAACCAAATGATGGGTAATGTCTTTTTCCCCTCCCAAATTTTCCTGCTAGCTGTCACAGCAACACAACACACGAGCAGAGGGGGCACTGGGAAACTGCAGTCAATGTATGTTGACGTATGTTTGACAAGCGCTGCTTCTACTGCGTTTCACCGAAGATAAGAATGAAAATGCAAAGCATGATGCCCCCTTCCATTGTCACGCCGATGTTCCATTTCCACACACACCATTCCCTACCCTCCCCCCCAATAGTCCTTCTGTGAAGAGTTGTCGTCAAGGTTCCAGTGATGGTGATAGAATAAGCCTGGTTTCTTCAGAAGGTTGTTTTTCTTTCTCTCCTCGCCGAGCAATCTCTGTTACATTTACCTTGAGTGGACCAGAGACAATCACATCGAACGCTTATCTGGAATATTCCACCCCCTCCCCCACCCACTTTTAACTTCCCACTGCGGTAATAGATCACAAATCCATATTTATTTTCTTCAAAAATAAACGGGATACTCTACTTTCCTCCATATCCTTCACACGGGAGGCCAAGGACCCCTCTCCCCAACCCATGGCAACCGCACCTCCCCCAACCATCCTCTTCCTCGCTGCATTTCTGGCCCCCGCCCTAGACATAAACGGCAGTCCGCGAGATCACCGAGCCGTCCTTCTGCGACTCCATGTCGTCGTCCAGGTAACCGCCGATCATGTCGTCGGGGTCGTGCGGGGGGCGGAGCTGCAGGATGGGAGCTCCGCCCCCGCCAAAGTGGTCGTACCGCTCCTCCTCCTCCAGCTCGTCGAACTTGCGCCTCTCCGCCTCGTCCAACTCGCTGCTCAGCAGGATGTCCTGGGCGGTGGGCGTGGCGGGGCCCGGCTGGCCCACCAGGGGCGGGGCGGCGTGGTGGTTGTTCTTCGGGCCCGGCGTCTCGCTGTACATGTAGATGGGCCCGTTGTTGTTGCCGCCGGCGCCCCCGCCGGCCCCGTTCTTACTGGCCTTCTTGCCGGCGCCGAAGATGCGCGCCTTGAGGTGGTCGCCGCCGCCGCCGCCGTTGCCGCGGTAGCCCTGCTGCTGGCGGCGGCTGCGGCCGATGAGCACGGCGATGAGAGCCACCACTAGGAGCAGGGCCAGCAGAGAGCCAATCACGGCCCCCGCCACCACGCCTGCGTTGGACGGGTCTGGGGAGGCCTCTGTAAGGGGAGGGGGGGGGTGGGGGGGGAGATAGCAGGAAGAAGACATGGTTGAGAAAACACGGACTCAGAGAGAAAGAGAGAGAAAGGTGGAAAAACACAGGGAAGACAGAAAGGGCAGAGTTGACAATACAAAAATAAATGTGAGCGAGAGAGAAAGAATAAAGGAGAAAGGAAAGGAGCAAGAAAGAGGAAAGAGGAGAGAAAGAGAGAGGATAGAGAGAGGTTGGGTGATGTCAGTAGCGTGTTTCAGAACTGAAGCAGTGGAGTGTGTAGGAGTGCCGACGTGTCAGTACAGTCAAGTGTACATTTGTGTGTGTACACGCGTGTGTGTGTGTGTGTGTGTACACGTGTGGTGAATCTCTAGCTCCACTGACATCACCCCCCCCCCCCCCCCTTTACCAGGGAAAGCTGCTCATGTCCCCAGGGTCTCATGCACCCTTTACCAGCCAGGGGTCTGCTCAAGCCCTCCCAGGACTCACTGACAGTTCTAGGAAGAGGAAATCATTCAACATAAAGAAAGAAACAAATACACACGCTCACTCCAAAGGCTGTCTGCAGGGCAGGACAGGTGGAGGCCGAGAAGAGAGAGGACAATGGAAGTTAGATGGATGGATGGATAGGGAAGAGAGGACAGAAAAGGTGGGAGATTAAGAGGAAAGGGGGGGCGGGTGGGTGGATGGATGGGGGTCGGGGGGGTGAGTGACAACGGTTGGAATGACAAGTCCTCCTCCGGGCCACGGGGACAGATTGGCAACCCCCCCCCCCACCCTTCTGCTCATATCTCCCCTCGGAGTTGCAGCCTAATTTCCGTCTCGCTTCCGCAAACCGAAGACGTTGCCTTGCATATGTGGGTGTGCGTGCGTGCCGGCGTGCACGCGCCCAGCCTGTTTCCCTGCGATGCCTACGTTGGATCAGTCGCAGCTGCCATATTCCAGAGACAGGCGTGCGCACGTCAAATGCAGCAATTTTAAGTCTATTTGGCTTTAGCCAAAGGCCTTTCATTGAAATTCTGTCCAAGTATGTCTTTCAAGTAGGAGAGTAGACTTTAAGCGGGGTACGAGAAAAACTAGGGCTCCATAATGTGCGTCTACAAGTGTGTGTGTGTGTGTGTGGGTGTGGAAAGACACCAGGGAGACTGGTGGTGTCTAAATCATGGGTATAGATAGGTCCCCTATGACTAGCAAGCGCTTTTACTGTTCATATTTTGAGCTATGCACTCCCCATCGCTTCCCCTCCGTCATCCATAATGAATGTCAGCAGGTATTTTAGCAGAAATAGCTGGCATTTGCTATTGTGAATATGTCATGGGCCCATCAAGGCTCTGCTGGGAAGAAAGAAAAACGTCTCCGAACGCGAGGAGAGGCCTATCGATTAGTGCCCTGGCATTCAGTTCAGGCACCAAAAATGACAGGCTGTTGCCGGGGAAGTGCTGTAAACCTGTTTCCATGTTCCCTGCTGTACCGTAGCAGTACGAAACATTCAATTACCTGATGCTAAAAATTGTTAAAAGATTAAATAAAAAATACAAATGCATCCACCCAAGTGTCATAATGTTACATTGTCAAGAACACCGGCAAGTCAGGGACCCTTGGCTCCCCTCCCCATCCCACGGTGAGCCAACGTAGGATCAACCGGTAGGCGTCTCTAATCCCTGCCTAAACTCACGAGTGTCGCACATGCTTCGGAATCCATCACCTTCCCGCGGAGAGCAGACGGAATTGCTCTTCTAAACGCAGATTGTCGTCGAGCGTGAACGCGCCATTGCGGCGTGCATCTGTCGCTCCCCTCTCTACCGCCGCCTCTCTCGTCCGCCTCTATTCTCTCTCCCCGTCGTCACTGTCGTCACTCTGCCAGCTGTCTGCAGCACTTCTGCCGGCTCTTCCGAAATCCATTTTGCCTGCCACCGCTTCAACTTTTTCCCCCTTCGTGTTTTGCACGTCACTTTCAACATACGGCTGGCGGAAAACATGAAGGTCACATCGACAATTTTCCTTCCTTTTCTCCCCCTTCTCCCCCCCCCACCCACCCCAATTTCCCTCTTTGCCACGCTGCCCCTCTCACCTCCTCACCAGGCCAGAGTGGTGCTAAGCGCTCCTGTTCACACGAGCACTTGCCCTTGTGCGTCCGCTAGTAACAGGAACACAGGAAATGCATTCGCACCTCTGCAATGCCGCAAGGCAGCGAGGACAAGAACGGACATTTTCAGCTCCAGTACAGGGTAAATCTTGGATACGTTTCGTTTTCAATTTAATGTCAATAAATATTTATGAAACCAGCTCTTTGTAAACACAAATTATTTACTTTGGAGTTTTGGGGAAAACTATACTGGTTAAATGTGCACAAATCATATCATCCATCCTTTTTTAAACAGTTAGTTAGTGTGTTAGTATAAAGTTAGTTATGTATTCCAATTTCCTTCACATTTTGTTAACGCTGAGTGGCTGGGATACAGTGTAGGGCATCAATGCTTGAAATTTATTCAAACTAGGAGAGAGGAGAGCAAGGTATGAAAACTACAGCTCTAAATGAGCTGGCAGACCAAAGATAAATAGGTAAAATTGATGCAAAAGTCTGTAATGCACATTGCATGCTGGGAAAACATCCAGTGGAAGTGTGTGTGTTGGGGGGTGGCGGGTTGTCAAATAAATATGCATAATTCCAGTACAACACCCCCACCACACACACACTAATGTCTCCTCATGTACGACCATAAACTCCAAGTGACCGCAAGTAATTAAAGACTACTGCAGTCTCTCAGACTGACTGACTGACGGACGGACGGACAATCAATGGGGCCTGGACATGGACGGAAGCAGTGTGATGCACCACGCACAGCTTACCAGTGTTCTCTGACAGCATATTATTGACCAGTGAGTGTGCGTCTGTGTTCTAATGAGGGGTGGGCAGAAAGAGACCTGCCTCCATCAGACCTATTCTACAGCCTGAGATATATCACCAGTCCCAAGTTGATTTGAAGCTGTACGGGCTGAATACATTGAATTACAAGCAAGAGGAATCTCTTCTCAGCTGAATGACAACGGACCACCAAGGGACCTTGAGAGTGCCTGTGTGTGTGTGTGTGTGTGTGTGAGACCCCTTAACAGAGACAGAAGGGGAGAATCTAGGTTAACCACATGGAGAGACGGTTGGCTGGCGAAAGTCAAGCTGTGATTAAGGCACAACTGGTATTTAACCCTCCCGCTGTCCTAAGGCATTTCAGCAGACTACCAGCAGAGGGAGCCAACCGCAGCACGTCATGTCCGTGTTGTGGTTGGCGCCTGCTACTGGAGAGTGCACTGGGTCATTTTGACCCATATTACAGCGGGAGGGTTAATAGTTAAGCTGAGGAGTAGAGAGAGCAAGGCATCGATAGAGGGACAGAAAGGTCGCAGACGCTCATGGGGGTGGGGGGGAATATAGAGACACACACACCCACACACACACACAGGGAGGCCTGGCGTATTAGTATGACTAAGCATTAAAGAAGTGCGGGATGAAGAAAAGGAATCCATGCCTGCAGGTGGTAAGGACAGGAGTTAAGGACACAGGGCACACACTGGTTCACTTCTAGAGGTGGTGTGCATACTGTATGTGTGTACAGTACGTGTGTGTACAGTATGTTTCTGTGTGTCTATACTAGAGAGTCTTTGCAGGGAGACCTGTGGTGGAGCAGGTGCTGGCCATTTCACGCCTGTCGGACCCTCTTAGTCCCACGTTTGTCAAAATAAACCCCCTCCCACCGCCCGTGTTGACTTGGCCCAAGATCCCGCCTTGTCTCAATGCCTTCCAGAATAATCAGCGTCTCTCCATATCTCGTCATTCAACTCCTCTCTGCTGACGTGGGAGGTGGGAGGATGACGAGAGAGAGGCTTGTCCGCCTCTCCAGAGAGTAGTAAGAAGCCGGGAACTTGTCTGTAATGGGGGGCATGGTGGGGGCACATTCCCTGGTATGGCAACGTCTTGAAAGTAATTCTCCCTTTTCTACTGTATATCCCTGGAGACACACACACAGTGGGTCCCTGGTGGGTTGCTATATACAGGAAGACTTAAACGGAGGGAGTCAGTTGGGCTTCTTAAAGAGCACAAGTCCACTTTCAGGAAATGTCGCCGTTGTGTCCGCACGAGTGCATGCGCGTGCGTGTGCGTGTGTGTGTTACTTCAGCGAGGTCAGCAAAAAAATAAATAAAGTAAAAATCTGAACACGTCTTGCTTAAGTGAAGTGCAGATGGAGAATATATGTATTTTGTATGAGAAGAGAGAGGGGGTGTTTTAAGACACACCAACCACTGACTGGTCTCAGGACAGGACAGCAACACACACACACACCACTTAACTTTGAAAGTTAATAATGCCATCTAGCATGCAACGTATCGTTCTCAGTGATTGCGGCCTTGTCGTCGTTAAGACCCTTCCCCTGTTTTGCAGATAGCCGAGGCGCCGTGACAGAGCTATTACCCAGGCTCCTTTGTAATGACCACTTGGCAGTGGCAGAGTGCCCACTTCCTTGGGAAGATATGGGAGACAACACAGAAAGCGCTATAATGTCTCCTTGAAAAAGGACAAAGCCACAGAATCAGGGAGTCACTACAGCTGCCTAGTAAAAGAAGAATTCCTCCTTGCACAGGAGCAAGGCAGAGAAATACGCAGTGGCTGAGGGAATGCGAGAAAACAACAGTGCGAGCGGCAGGCTTTCTTTACAAGGACAAAGAGAAATGTTAGAGAGATGGAGATGGTTGGATGGAATGTCAAACATGACCGCAGAAATCAGCTTGTGCACGCACACACACACACACACACACACACGGGACAGAGCAGCTGAACCCATAAGCCCTATTTTACAAACCAAAAACAGCCTTCAGTAGAGAGTGCATATGTATATACAGTGCAAGTGTGTTTGCTTTCTTGCTGTGGATATACTCTACTTAAATATATTAGATTAAAAAAAGCTGTAAACCCATGGGAAGATGAGAGATTGCCCAAGAATGTGAATGTGATGAACATGTGATACGAGGGCACCAGGGTCTAGTTTCATTAGAGCAGAGAATACAATAGGTTTCCATCAGTGAGCAAGGAGATGGGTGAGACAATCTATGACACTCAGGTGGGTGTACATCTACTTGAGTAGTGTCTGGTCAGTTACATATCTCAATGTGAGAGTGTGTGTGTGTGTGTGTGTGTGTGTGTGTGTGTGTGTGTGTGTGCGCGCGCGCAGAGCATGCAACTATGCACACTGGTGCATGCATTGAATTAGCTGCATTTCTGTCAGCTGGGCTTAAAGCAACAACAGCAAAATCCATACAAAGTATACTTTTGTGACAGCTTGAACAGCTATCTTATTTTGAATGTCAACTAATATTCGCTATATGCCTTGCATGCCTGCATTGAGACTGAACTCTATTATAGATCACATTAGAGATTCTAAAGTGGTTTTTGCATTAAAAAGGATCCTGAATGGTTCATTGCATTTAGTCATTTCTTTCTGACAATTCATTTATATTTCTTCTTATACATTTCTTTTATTCGTAAATACAAAAAAGAAATAGACCTTTCACTTAATATAGAAAAAAACTAAAATCAACATCTCAACCCATATTTTTTTGGGGAATTTGAAGTATCGTGATCTGCTATAATGGAAACCTTGTTATGCTCTGAAATCGAATTTGACCAAGGTCTATATACATTTGGATCTGTCTGTATGTGTGCGCATGCACTAGTGTTTGTGCTGCCTCCTACCTCTGAACATGGTGGTGACCTGATCCTTGCCGACACCGAGACGGTTCTGAACTTCGCAGATGAACGTGTTGTTGATAGTGTCATCCACCTTCAGGACCGTGAGCTTGTTCTCGTTGATCACCACCGTGTCTGGCATCTCCCCGTACAGACTGCAGGTCACCGCAGTGAAGAGGTGGAGGAAATGAAAGCAGAAAAAGGCGGCAAGTGAAGCAAGGCGCTTAAGACGGCTTTGAAAAGAAAGAATTCAGACGTGTAGAGGCATTTTGATTTCCTTCTTCAATTTTGGAATTAAGCTAAAGCCAATGTAGTATTTTTACAAGAAATTAAACCTTAAGAAAAGAGCCTACGGTAATTTTATAAGCCTTTAGCGGGCCAAGAGCACCACATTTCTTCCTTAGCTCACGGTTTACGTTATAAACAGAATGGTGTGAACCTATGAGAGGGGACAGGGGTGTAGAGAGGAAAGGGAAGCACTCGGTGCAGGGGACACAAGGCAAAACAATGTTTTGTAAAGCTGTATTGAAGGGTCATTCATAACAAATGTTTTCTCTTCAAGACTATTGCTATGAATTTGTAATAAACACCTTTTGTAATCTTCAGTTCAGCTGGTATAATTTAAGACGATAGCTTTTTTCAGTACCTGCAAGTATATAACGGCTCATTTAATGGGGCGAGTCACATTTTCAAAACGTATCTGCATTACGCTGAGTCATTAAACTATCCAGTATCGAATCCATTTACACAAAGCAGACAAAAAAAAAAAAAAAAAAAAAAAAAAAAACACAATGAGGACAGGAGAGAAAATCAAAATTATTGGACCTTGGCCCAGAATCTCATATAATCCATTTAAAAGTTACAAACTTCTCAGTTTTCCCGATTCTGTTAGAGTTATGCTAATGGATGATAATGTGGAACCTTATTGCACTTCCCATTATGCCAGGGTTAAATCTAGTGTCGCACACAGTCCATTACCAGAAATCACACTGCTATCTCTCTAATCATAATACATGGCCATTGTGGCATAATAATAACAGCTCTTATTTCAGCTGTGGCATGGACTGTGCACCTGGAGAATGAAGGGTTAAGAAGGCAGAAAGAAGGGAGGCAGGGCTACAGACAAGGAGAATGACAAGCCAAACAGAGGAATGCTGAGGGGGCGGGTACTCACGACTTCCAGGTGACAGTGGTTGGGATGGGATTGCCAGAAGCCTGACAGGTTAGCTGCACGTTGGTGCGACCCAAGTACCAGTTGTCGTCATAACCCTCGATCGTCACTTCAGGGGGGTCTGTGACAGACAGACGGCAAAAGTTGAGTCAAATACAAGGCGGTGGTGAAGAACAGTACTCAAACACCCACTCATCCCCTCCAAAATGGTACCTCCTTCTCCTATAACCAACCCACCGGCCAACAACTTAACCTTAAGCATAAAAAAAATATTTTATTTGAAAATAATATAATAATAAAAAATAAAAAAGGTATAGTACGTCATTCTGGAGAAAGCTTGTTGATATTTGAACTCTAGCTAAACAAGACTTCTCCCTTCAATGCCATTGGGTGCTCCCTGTAGGAGTTCCGCCACACACAACACACTGCAAAGGATAGTGTTGAGTGGTGCGGTCTGCACCATTTTGTGTTCCTATTTACGGAACCTGGGCTGTGTAGAAGTACCGGATATTTTTTTCAGCATTCACAGAACAGTAAGCTACCGGGCAGTGATCAGATATTTGGTGAATTTGACAAGTGTATTAGCTTTCAATCGCTTACTATACCTTTCAAGACAAATAAATGGCAAAAGCCTTCCCCCAACTTGTATTTATCAACAGTGTTTGCGGGGCGTGCTTACACTCCACAACCAGCTGCATCGTGAAGACCTCGGGCTTGGCCAGCGTGCGGTGCGTGACCACACAGCTGATGTCCCTGCCGTTGTCCTCGGCGCTGGGAGCCAAGATGTACTGGCTGGTCACCGTCACGGTGTTGGTCGCGCCGGGCATGGACGTGGTGTTGGCGCTGCCATTGGCGTCCGTCACCCAGGCGACCTGGGCCGCCGGGCGACCGTCCGCCGACACGCAGCTCGCCACAACCACTGGGGTGGTGCCCGCCACCGCCGTCACCACCTGGGCGGAGTTCTGGGGCTTAGCTGTTGGGGGGATGAAAGGATGGAGGCAGACAGGGAGCGCAGAGAGGGAAAAGACAAACAGAGATGGCAGATTAAAGGATGAAGAGGCAGGATAAAGGGGGGGGGGGGGGGGGGAGACAAAAAATA
>JAODUG010039020.1:0-13930 GCA_027564795.1 Aphredoderus sayanus
CTTACACACACATATGATGTGCACTGCTGGCACAACAAGGTGTTTGTTTGAAACACAAGGACAACAAGAAGGGTAAAGGCAGAAAAAACTACATAAATACATAAAAAAAATAATTAATAAAGACATAAATACACACAGCAATGCCAATTGAAAAACACATAAATCATACACAATCAGATGGCGCCACCGTGTGGTCGAAAATGAGATTTCTAAGTACATTACAAGGGTTAATAATTAAAACCTCAAATTTATATTTCACCTAATATACTGGCAATGCTGATAACTCATACTTCTAAATGAAAAACAATAACTGAAATACACAGTTAACAATTAAATATGGTTTATTACATAAATTACAGTATTACAGGAAACCCTGAGCTCTACTACAAACAAAACAGTTTTCCATTAAAACCTATCTTATAAAGCGCATCTTAGCAAACAAATAAAACCACCCTGTACATAATTCATAAGACATAAGTTAAGATGGATGATTGACTGAAGCATAACAGAAACAGGAACAAAAAGAAAATATGAAGTATCAGTTTGTGTTGTGATGAAGTTGGTCCAAGTAACACGCATGCGTAGGCTACACACATATTTCTGATCCAAAAACTGCCTGTGTTGAATACCTGGAAAGACATATTGAAACACAATGTGTTAATAATAAATATATCTCCCAAAATAATGCTGTAATGAAAAACTAAATCTTACCACATGAGAGGCTTTCTGCTCAGGGAAACAGTGCTGGTCTTAATTTTCATTATAAAACCCAAGCCAAGGTGAAATTCATGTCAGTAACACAGCAAATATATTATGTAAACCTGGAATAAATTCAGTACAAACAGGAAGCGTTTAATGTTTTAGATGCTCTAATTTTCAGGGGTTTAAAAAAGGCATGCAACTGTACTGTAGATTGCTCTATAAGGCCTTACAAGAAACAATGGCTACGTCTCTAAATTGTATACACTGTGATCGTGTATTAGTGGATTTAATAAACATGAACACCCCTCAAAGTTAGGACTTAGTTTAGAACAGTTACCTCCTACTGCCGCCAATGTATTCCGTGTCATCTTCTTGGATTATTCTGCTGAACACACACACACACACACACACACACACACATGTAATTGTACATTTTAAGTCTTTG
This sequence comes from Aphredoderus sayanus, assembly GCA_027564795.1. Taxonomy (NCBI): domain Eukaryota; kingdom Metazoa; phylum Chordata; class Actinopteri; order Percopsiformes; family Aphredoderidae; genus Aphredoderus; species Aphredoderus sayanus. The sequence goes on from JAODUG010039020.1 coordinate 1,148, forward strand.
AATGCATAAATCACCCATGACTGATAAGAAAACAACTGTTTGTATGAATATCACATGGCTGGATTTACCTTGTGCTTCACACATCTCATTGAGAAGTTATCCTCATTTAGCACACAGCCTAAACATACAGGATATACACATTTTAAAGTATACAGGTTTATCTTTTACATATTGATAATATATGCTCTATACAATTATACCTGACAGAATGGCACATCTATAGTGATAGTTTCTGCAGCAGCCCTTCTGGAAGCAACCCATTATTGCACCCGTTTCACGGCAGGTGCAGCATAGCTGGAAGAAGACAGATACTGTATGCATGGCAGGAATCAAGGCAGACATTAGATTTATACCCTCACCTTACATGGAAACCACACAGACATGCTCAATTTATTTCCACCCTGTTCACCTTCATTTTAACATGGTAAACCTCAAAGTATGCTGTATACTCCTAAACCATTGTGTATAACTCTGCAATATATCCTGTTAAGATGTTATTTGGTCAACTCTAATATAGCTTTGACTGTACCAGATTTTTTATAAAAATCTTACTCAGATAGATTCAATGTATCACCCTCATAAGTGAGGGTGATACATTTAATCTAACTTGGCTACAAAAACCTGCCTAACGTTTCCAGCCATTAATAGTAAAGTTAATAGTTTTAATACCCAGTAATAGTAGTATTTATTTAATATTTTAAATTATTTAGAAAATGTGCTACTGTATGTCCCTTACTGTTTCTCGTGCAAGTCTAGCAGCTTCTTGTAAGCCATACAGCCTTCCTTTGACTAGAAAAACCCCCGCCGCCCAGACGCCACAGTCCTCGTGGATCCAGCAGTCCTCTGCATACGGTGGAACCTTTGTGCCGCTGTGGCTGTCGAGCATGGGGGACTGTTTTAAGGAGCGCACAGTGGAGCCGTCATAATCACAAAACCCATCTGCTGCATGTACACCATTGCTACTGCTGAGTCCGTTTGACCTTTCTTCCTCCTTGCGGCTTTTTCCTAAAGCATCTGGAGACGTGCCCAAGCACTTGTGCTGTTGGCTCTGGAAATCTAGATCCGGCCCAGTGGGATAATAAGGGCCATGAAGGTCCCCGAGGCCCACAGCATTAGCTGACTGGCCACACAGGCAGCAGACCTGCGTGGGCTGACATTTACTTTCTGAGCTGAGTCGACCTATCTGGAGACAGGATGTCTTGGGAATGAATCCAGGCAGGCAGCTAGTATCGGAGTGCTGCTGTTTTCTGTTGTGCCACACACTTAATTCATCCTCTTGATAATTAACAACAGTACACACACTGTGTTCCACATGAACAAAAGGGTGAAAACAGTCCTGTTTCTTTTTCTTCTTCTCCTCTTTGAGCTTGATGTATTTAAACTGGATTTCTGGCTCTCTGGGGAAAGACAAGGTTGATGGTCCAGTTTGGGTGTTTTTTCTACGCTTGCGTCTTCTGACGGAGGTATTTTTTGCCTTTGTTTTCCCGCCTGCTGAGACGGTTTGAAGCTGCTCTCTAGCTCTTCTCTTGTTTGTGTTTTGTTTACTTCTAAACTGCTTTCGTTTTCGCTTCATGCTTTTCTGAGGTAAGGCTTGGTGGCTAGTCTGTTGCACATGTGGTGGTTCATTCTGTATTGTTTTGGAGGAATGGACACTGACTGACTGAGTGTCTTTATCAGAATCCTCTGAATTTAAGAATATGCCTCTTGTAGCACTTGGCTGCTCAGAAGGTTCTTTTTCTGAACTGGAAATGTTCTGGGTCAACTCCATAATGTCACCTGAATCATAAAATACTCTGGTATTTTTATTTTGGTTTCTCAAATTGTACTGGGGGACACTGCGACTGAATTCCTGCGTTAGTGAAGCTGATTTCCTAATTCTGGCACTACGTCGTAATTCCCTAGGTTTAGGTGAATCGGTCCGAACATGAGTTTCCCCTGCCAGACTTTTCCTTGAGGAAACGAAGTCAGTATAGTTGCAGGCCTTTTTCCTTTCGTGCGTTACACACACCTCAACAACATCGCTGTCGTCACTTGAAATATCCAGCGGAGATTCGGCGTGGTTTGAGTAAACGGCACAAAGGTCCGACAGTAACACCACTGGCCTGGTGTGACGGACAGGTATGTCAACTGAGCTGTCAGAGGAATCATCTGAGCTTGTGCTACCTGGACTCGGTGAAGTCAGGGCCTGCGGAAGAAGATAACAACGTCTGCCCTCATCCAGTGACATAGCCGCTGGAGACAGGGGTTCCAAGATGGGGCTAACACTCTCCCTGCTTACAGAACTACAGAGGAGTGAATCCTTACTGGTGGAGACCAGGAAAATGACGTCTGAGCCGCTTTCGCTATCCTCTTCTCCACTGCTTTCCAGAATTTCAGTCTCTGGTGGGTTAGGCCCATAGAATCCTGAATGCCAAAGCTTACTGTGAACCTCCTCAGGGTAGAGACCCTGAAGCCCTGAAGATAGAGTTGAATTCATATAGCTGTCTATGGTTTCTGCGCTATGCTCCATATCTCTGCAATGGACAGAACTGTCAATCTCAGGGTGCAGCGGAATAAGACAGGCATCTCTCCTGATGCCGTCCACTACCTGGGGTGATAGTGAGCTATAGGAACTTGACGATCTAAAAGGTGGATTGACTTCTCTGCTGCAGTTCGGTTGGTGTCTGCGGTACCACTCAGTCTTTTTATCTAAGTCCATTGCTTTGGTGCTGCCACAGGTGAGGGGATTGACCGAATAGCGCTTCGACAGATCCAAAGCCATAGAAGACTGATGCTGAGAGGACACATCCATCACTGCAAAATAAGAATATTCCGTATCATAAAAACAATAGGCTAAATTGTATTTTGTCTATTGTCAACACGGTGTTCATAAACTATTAAGGCCTTCATCGGCTATTAATAAATAATTTTAAAGATAACGTTAAAAGTTGAAGGTAGTAAAGTTGTATTCACGATTATAATTGACTATAGACTATTGTCGATATTGTATCCTCCTAACAATATCGCAGTTACCTTACTGTAAGTGCAGGATGACAGTCCAACAACTCGGGCAGCTACGTTAGCAGGCCCATCTAGACGTGATGTAAACAAAGCAGCGACAGCCTTAGCAAGCTAACAGTAACAGTAGCAAGCTGATGATTTTGCAAACCATACAGGTATATTAATAAGCACTGTAATAAACATTTTTCCGCAAGTGTTGCTATATCGTCCCATACTGTCCCGGTTTACAGCTGTCATACTAATTACCGTGCGTCTCTTCCCGACTGTGTTGACTATCCTTAGCTACCAGAGGGTGGAGCATATTTGCAAGCTGAATACGGGGGTTAATTGAGTATGACATCGTTACCCTAAATAAGATAAAAAAATGAGCTCATAGCTCCTCCTTTTTTTTTACTCCTAATTTTGTCCACATCGAGATCAATCAATCTAAATTCTAAATTAAAACTGCAATAGAAGATTGACATATGGTGAATGCAGTGTTTGAAACTGGCAACCAGTCAGTGCCTACACTGGGACGTTGTAGGTCTCTTTTATTACATTTTATTAAAATTATGTAAATTGTTGAAGAGAATGTGCAATAAAAAATAATAATAATGCTATAAAAAACATTAATATAGACATTTCAATTTAGTAAAAACAAACAGGCCATTACATGTATGTAAATACTATAAATAAATAGCATATTATAAAATTACAGTAGCCTAAATAAACTTTCGTTTTCCAAATTGAAATAGTATTTATAAAAATAGTCAATTAAAAAAAACGAAAATACAGTATGCCTTTAAATATAATTTAAACAGCACATGAACATGGGTTTTGAGGAAATATAGCCTACTGTAATTGCAATAGAATTGATCTTTTCTTCAGATAGGCTACAACATAAAACAAAGAAAACATAGAAACATGCCATCTCTATATGATGGTAATACAAGTTGCACAGCTAGTATTAGGACACATTATGATCAAATTATAATCCAATTATGTTAACAATATTATCAGAATAACAGGAATAATGAAAATGTATTTACATACTGGATTCCTCAGATCCAAATAATAATTGTAAGTGATTGATTGTCAAATTCAGCTAATACCTTCTCGCGGTTGGCTAGCTGCCCGTTATGTGTGCACGCTGAAAATAAACTGCTCTGTAAATGGGAGCTCAAACAAAGCCTTGACAAAGCATGGCCAATGTAGGGGACGGAGCTACCGAGGGAGCACCCTATGCCTTTCAAGGGTGTTTTTGTTTTGATAGAGTTCAAATATCAACAATCTTTCTCCAGCATTTCTGAGCCCACCTTTAATAATTTCAGTGTGACTGCAAAGTGAGATGGAATGGGACTTCTGACACGATAGCCTACATCATACAATAGATGTAAACTTGATCACTGATTACAGTATATGTACAAAACTTGAGAGCTGAAACACTGCGAAAAGGATTTTTGTAAAAGCTATGCTTCATTGTGCGGTGTGTCCCCCAGGGCTCTGTGGGCCAGCTGCAGGTTGTCTCTGAGATGACCCATGCCTCTGCTCGCTGCAGCCCTCAGGATGCTCAGCTCGGCGTAGATGTCCTTGTACTTATGTGCTGCAGTCCTTTTATCCTGGGAGGGTAAGATTGTGCTCTTTACACTCTTTTTTACAATGACAGCATCACATGCTCTGGCGGACGCACAGGAAATAAATGAAACTTAACAGGGCAGTTTCCAAGAAATAGAATTCCGGGGGGGCATGGTCCTCAAGAGAAGCAGTTTATGTATTTTTTTATTAAAAAATGCTGTATTAAGTCAATGGTATATTCTCTTTCAGAATGAGCATCTATCTCACGGCAGCATTATGTATTCAACATTATAATGCCAATATTTAGATTGATGGCCCTTATAAACCAACTTCTGGCTTATCAATTGTGACGGTCTTAGCTGTTTACCTCACAGTTGGTGTAGTACTTACCATTTGAGCAGTTTGGAGCTCATTCCTGAGGTAGGTGATATCCTGCTTCAAACGCTGAACCTCTGCCTCTTTCACTCGCAATGTAATCTGAAAATCAGTAATCAGAAAATCAAAACGGTTGGAAGTGAATTGACATGGCCTTGGCTGACATCTAGTGGTCAAGGTTATAGAGACTCACTGGCTGTATAACATGCTGATGAGATGTTTTGTACATATACATACATACATAAATATATATATATACACATATATATATATATATATATATATATATATATATATATAAAGTTATAAATGACCAGTAATCCAGAGGTCTCACCTCCAGTTCATAGATATGCACTTCTTGACTCTGTGGAAGAGCATCATCCTTGGCCAGGGAACTCAGTCTAGTCACTTCTGCAGCCAGGTGACTGGCTAACTCCTGGGTTTGAGCAAACATACATTAGCCTACATAGAACATTTCTCTAGAAAAAATGTCTCTTATAAAAAATGGAATAGTACAATTCAATCAACTTATAAGTTAAGAAGAAAAGTGCTACCTATTTAAAAGCAGGAGAAAAGTGAATCATGTGATAAATGGTTGTAGCCCCCATGTTTATGCCCCCAAGTCATTGGACTCCAGGATACACTGTGCATTAGCAAGCTCACCTGGTTTGTGTTTCTGAGGTCTTGGTTCTCCTGCTGGCACTGGCGGAGGGCCTCTCTCTCTGTGTCCAGAGCCTGGGCCAGGTGTCCATTATCCAGACATTTCATAGAGTACTGCTGGGACAGTGCTTCCAACTCCCGTCCATAGGAAGCCAACTCCTCACTGTATACATAGAACACGTAGCGTACATATATTTCAGCTATTAATTCCTTCCTAACAATGTAAACAAACACCAAAAACCAAAATGTAAAACTATACTTTGTTTTATATAAATAATGGACTAAGTTAGTTTTTAGGGGTTTTATCAATGGTGAAGGAGCACAAAAAGCTTGTTTGTTTGGCTGCAACTGAACAATTATATTTTTAGATGTACCTGTGTTGCTGGCATATTTCTTCAAGGTCTGGGTTTCCTGTAATGATCTTTGATTGGCACATTCTTTGTACCTCCCTCTCCAACTCTAAACTATGTGCATTCTTTAGGGCTTTGATCGCTAAAAAAGGGATTGAAATGATAGTCACTCATAACAGGCATGCAATATGCAAATTTTAGAAAAAAACAACTCACCATAAAATGTAATTTATTACATTTTATATTTTGTTAATTTTCTCAGAAGAATGGGTCGTTATCAGATTGATAACAAGCCATTCACTTGATTCAGGTGCAGGGAGCCATTTAACCCTTGTGATGTCCTTTGGGTCAAAATTACTGCTGGCACAACAAGGGGTGTGTTTGAAACCCAAGGACAACAGGAGGGTTAAAAGGCACGAAAAAACAACACAAATACATAAAGAATAAATTAATAAATACACACAGCAATGCCAATTAAAAAACACACAAAATCATACACAATCAGATGGAGCCGCCGGGTGGCCAAATATGATCTTTTTAAGCACATCACAAGAGTTAAAACATTCAGGACAGTGGGTCCTCAGTACCAGGGTTGGGAAACACTGCCATAGTATCCACTCACCAGTGACAGTGGCAGTGGTCTCCTCCTCTAGGAGTCTGTCCCTGTCCTCCAGGAGGCGCTGTAGTTCTTGCTGTTGCCTGTGCTGCAGCTCCTCCAAGGTCTTCCTATGGGACTCTTCCATAGTGGCAAATCCGCATTCACATGTAGCCTGGACACGGTGGAGGATTTATTAACAGCTCTCTGACTTTTACTCAGTTCTTTACTTTTACTTTATAATATAGACATAGCATCTGTAAACAAGCAGCCCAATTCAGTTATTATATCAATTAAAAAAGGATTCCATGTGTCTCCATGGCACTATGGCCCCTAAACCATTCTCGCTTGCTTGCACAAAGGCATGCATATAGAAATTATAGTATATACATACAGTACAATTATCAATATTAGCTTATATTATATATTTTTAAATCTCTATTTACATAAAAGACTGAGACTGTAATATGACTGAGCGCTATATAAATAAACTTTACTGAAATCCAGCTTGTGGTTGAAAACATTAATTGTTTTGACATTGTTTTGGTTTGACGCTCTAAAGAGTGCCCCTCCTTCCTCCTCATTACCTTGAGGTTTTCCATATTATTCTCATGTTGCAGCTGTAGACAGTTCATCCTCATCTCAAATTCTCCTTCCATATCGCTCACTGTGACAGCCAGCTGCTCTTCCAGGTCCCTTACTCTCTCTCTCAACAGAACAACCTCCTCAACCTCAAAGCTCTGGTCTCCATCCACATGGAAACTATCAGTTGAGCCTTCCACGTCTCCCAATATGTCCTCCTGAATACCCTGTTCACTCTCAATATTTAAAATGGTTATATCCGTGTTGGGGGAAAAATCTTCCTTGGCCTCTGCTGGTCTTCTCAGTTTATCTATGTATTGACGTTCATTACACTTATGTTTGACATCCACTTCCTCTATTTCATAGTCTGACTGACTGGCCATTAGCTCTTTGTTTTCATTCATTATTCCAGTGCAGTTACTGCAGATTTGTGAAGGGTTATGAATTCTCCATTGGTTTAGACGACAGCAACACAGTACTTCATTTAATGCAGAGTGAAATATATCCAACCAGGGATGCTCTGAGAAGTTAAAATCGCAAAACCTGTGGGTCAGCACCTGGAGTTTGTCATTACTAGGGGCACCAAGAGAGGAGACAATGAAGTTTATCAAAGACATTTTCATCAGTGTTATAGCAAGATGTGTCGTAATGCCTTCATCTGTGTCACAATGCTGGTTAGTCAAATTCAGTGTTTCATTTTCATAATCCGTCCCATTACATCTTGATACTGTAGCACCTGCGATAGTCCCAATGATATCTATCTTTTTCAGTGGTTTATAATCATTACTAAAACCATCTTTTAAAATGTTTGTGAAGGATTCAGTCTCAGAGAGTTGACTATGTGATAAAAGCAATATATTCTTCTCCACCAATACATTTTCTGCGACTTCACAGAGCATATCATTTTCGGATGTCTCCTCATTGAGCGGTAAAGGAATGTCTTTCAATGCATTGAACAGAGCACTACAGAACCCTCCTTTCAATTTAAGATGGCTGACCACTGTCATCATTTCTTCTTCACTCCCTCCTGATCTCTCCAACCTATGATCTGAGCTGTCAATCACATCCAGTAATGTCTTTAGGGCTTGAGATCTCAGTGTCAGTCCCTGTACAACTTGTTGGGTCCTCTCCTCACCTGAATCGGAAATCCTTCCGCTCGTTGGTTTCTCTTCTTCCCTCGTGCTGTCATTGTCCAACTCTTCATCCGGCCTTCTGGTATTAACCTCCGTTTCTATGCTTCTCTCTATAGGTCTCACTATATCAACCTCTTTCTGCTCAGAGATGCTAGTCTGAAGCTCCTTGCAGGTGATTTCTGATTGGATCTTTTGTCCCAGCTCCACCAGCTTGGCCTCTGTGGCCTTAAAACATTGATGCAGGTATTCTGCCTCGTTTTCATGTTGGCTGGTCTTTGTGATCTCTCTTCCTGCCTCTTTTGTATCTGCTGGTATTGCATTGTTTTGTAAAACGGCCTCTCTGAGCTGTTCCTCTTTGTCCCTTAGACCTTCCTCCAAGGAGGTGGCCAGCAAGTGAACCTCCAGGAGCTGCTGGTCCCTCGCATTAAGCTCCTTTTCCAGATGTTCTTCTTTAATCAGTCTCAGCTGCTTCACCTCAAAAAAGTGGGAGGTTTCGCTAGCCTTGTTGACAAGCTCCACTTTCAGCCTTTCTATCTCCCGGTCGGCCTCTGTCAGTTGGTTCAGCAACTCCTGGTTGTGCTGTTTGAGGGCCATGTTCTGGTTAGTGAGCATCTCTACTTCTTTGGACAGTCTAAATACCAATGCTTGGCCTTGAGCTACGCGGTCGTCCATACAGCTGGTTACCTCACAGCTCAGAGAGTCATTTACTTTCTTCTCCTGTGTGGTCAGTGAACCGTCTCTCCATTTGTTATTCATTATTTGTGTTTCTGAGCTAGGTGGCTGCCTATGGTGCAGGCTTTCCTCCTCTTCGTGGCAGCTGGTTGTTTGATCATCCAAGTTGAGTCCTCTGAATTCCCATTTACTCTCAAGGCATGGGTGTTGACCGTCTGAGACAGGCAAGCTTAAAGCCGTGTTAACTGTACCAGGATGGTTAGGGATTACGTCTACCAGTTCATGCATTATGCCTTCTGCATCATGCAGCCAGATGATGGGTGTTTGTTGATTAGGAGAAGACTGGGGTTTTGGCAAAGACACAGTATGGTACAGCTCTCCTTGCATGTTCTGACTATTTATGTTCTTCTCTTGAAGGAACACTTGGGGCTCTCTGTACATATCTCTCAGGCTTTTTGGGTGAGCATTTGGTGTCTTGCCATTTCTCTCTGGTGGGCCAAAATGGGTGTCAGAACTTTGAGTTGGGTTCATCTTAGAGAAAGTAAAAGTTTGTATTAGCACTGGATGCCACATATAAAAAAATTTAAAGCAAATATAAACCTAACTCTTCAAATATTTTAAAGTAAGCTATCAATCATATTTTATACTCTCTTAAAATAATATGATTACTATTTCGGCCACTACTGTATCTTGCAAGTGGTTAAAATACTGATTTCATTAAAAGGAGAAGAAAATATATTTTTCATGACAGACAAAACATAACCAAACCACTGAAAAACAAACAGTCAAAGTGAAAGGTCTTCACTCCATTACTGTAACTATCCAGTACCTCCTGTAGATCTATGGATCCTTTGACCTGGGTCTCGGGGTAGAGTGGTCCCATCTTCCTCAGACCGAGTACCGTTCTCTCTACTTGCTGCCAGATCTTCTCAATTTCCTTTTCCAGGTTCTTGTGAGAAAGGGGACTGGTGGTTCTGCCCCTGGCTCCCCCCGTACTGCAGCCGTCTCCAGTGTTCCTCCAGCTCAGAGAGCACCTCAGCAGGCTGTCATACCTCTTCCTCCTCGCCGCACGCCTCCGGTTCCTCTCCAGGTGAACCTGCTGAAATGAACCAAGAGCCTCGGGCCTCCGGAAGTCCCGTTCTGGCACAGAGGTGGGCCCAAACTCTGCCAAAACACAGGTCCTGAAACCGCAGTACTCTTCAGACTTTTGGAGCATGGCTTCTGTTTCGGGGGTCTCCATGTCTCCATCTGTGACGAGGTCAGTAGGGGAGTCCTGAGTCACGTCCGGCTTGGGAAGGGCCTCAGGTTGTTTGCGGGGAAAATGGTGTCCTGATGAACTGGTTATCAACACAACATGGTGAACATATTGACAAAATATGGATATTTGTACATAAGAAATTTCTGGAAAATTGTCAGATGGAGTTTACCTGGCAACATCAGGAGCATTTGATGAATGTACATTTTTCATTAGGGCCTGTATCCAATTTTTGCGTATCCCTGCGGTCATGGCTGACAACGTGTATATACTCTGCTGGGTCTATTACAACATTATCCACAATTAAATGAAGGCCAATGAATATACTGTACAGATATACAGTATACATCATACAAATAAGTATTTTGTGTAAAATGGGTTAATGCTTACATGGATCTGAAAGCCATAGTTTCTGTGCACCTGGTACTCAGACACATTGTAACACGTAGTAAGGTCAATTTCCCCTTCAGGATCTGAGGTCTTTACAGGAAAAAGAGGTTTGAGGTTCAATTTGAACGAAACACATATTGTACTGTTAAAACCAAATATCCATAATGATTATACTTTATGATGGAGATACCTCTTCTGCATTGGAGTCTGTATAGTACTTCAGATAGTCTGTGGACAACACAAACCAATATTTCTTCCACTAAAAGAGAGTGAAATACATTTGTAAGGTTGTTTTTATTGTCATAGCAAATCACAAACCTAATTCATTTTACATTTAGTAAACATAATAGTTTACCTGATTCTTCTTGTCCAATTTGACCATCCATCCTTTTCTAAAGTTTAATAAATCAGGCTGAAACAAAGGAAAAGTAGATGGTTATGAAGAAAACTTACCCATTTTCCAACAGAACACATTAACATCAATAAAGGTTTGTTTCTGAAGTTTTCCTAATCAATTAAAGCTACAGATTTGCTTTTCTCGTTTCATGTCAATGTTACCTTATATCGACATTGAGGGGAATAATACATTCTTCCATAGTTGGTTACATTCATCTTGCACAAGATGAATGAAAGTCTCTTAAAACAGTTTAGTATTTTTATTTTTTTGAGAATCAGCATGTACAGTATTTTGTATTTCAGTTGCTACTGTTATTGCTATATTTGCTCTGTGTTTAAATCTGCGTTTGACTAATGTTAATGAAGATAATCACAAAGACAATAATCAAGATATATTTTCATCGGTTTCTCACAATCATGACGGAATCTGAAGTGCTGCGTTCCAGCGATTTAGCCCTTCGTTGAGGAGTGGGCACAGAAAGCTGGGTCATATCCCCACACGACAGCATTTTCTATTAAAGACAACAGGTCAAATCTAATTATGATAAAACACTTCAGAACACAGTGAACATTTATAATGGATTTGCATACCAGCATTTCATTTTATCATATCAACAATTTAATGAAAGCATTTTTTTTTCTTGAAATTGAAGATATCTTGAAATTCTTGTCTGCATTCCATGTAGCAGAGATGTCAGCTGTAGGGATTAGGCCTGCTACAAAAACACCACAGGGGACTATAGAAGCTTTCTACAATGCTTGGTAAACTCTTACTCACATCACCAGCAAAACACACATCTAGCTGTGGAACGCATGAGAAGGATTTAGAGGCTACATAATCCCTGATGCTGCATGGTTTAGTAGTCTCGCATTTCAAATGATGCTTGTGGACTAAAATTTGTGTCGAAAAAGATGGCTGCATCGTCTGATTATTAGGTTTAATCCTGGCTAATAGAATTAACAGCACAAGTCAGAGAATCTCTTTCAAGGCTAGATTCCCCACCTTTGAATTAAATGAGTATGTCTTTTCTATTCGCCTCAGACTATCCCTTCAAAATATTAATTATCTCCCCTTATATAACTCACTTTGTAGGATTGAAATATGAGCTTTAGAAAACACAGAACATTCTTTGTTTTCAGGAAGTCACAACTATCCAAAGACACACAAATGTCCTCAGAGAGATGTACTGTGGAGGGCAGTGACTCCTCCTCTTTGGGTAAGGCATCCAAGTTTCAGTCAAGGAATGAGTGGGAAAAGGAAACTGAAAGTAGCCTATGTTGGATTTGGAATCCTCTGGTCTCTGGCCTCATGACCCTTTCTCTACAAAAACAAATACAATTTGAGACACATAAGTCAACCAATGGGATAGAAATATGCTGCCAGTACATTTAAAAAGGCAAATCCCTTGGAATGAGACCATCTATCGGTCTATTTAATCAAAGATTAACAGCTGACCCAAAATCCCACACTGATGACCATCTGTGCTGCTGTGGTAATATGAACAAATACTATAAGTATATAAGCCTTAGGTACCCTTGCCTCATCCTTCAAACATTGACTAGGGCAACCCATGGTGAAAGCTACTGTATGATCCCATGTAAATCCAGTGCAGATGATGATTACATGTTAATAAAGACTGGTTAAAATGCGTTTTGGTTTGAAACTTCAATAGCCTATTCAGAACCCTACCTGAGTGATGTGTAGCTGCACCATAGCCAAAAGGGCAATCCCCATTACTGCTAGTGTGTTACCATGACAGAACCTTCATGGTTCCTTCATGGTACAGTAATGTTACCATCTGCAAATGGTTTTCAGCTAAA
>JAODUG010039031.1:0-17411 GCA_027564795.1 Aphredoderus sayanus
TTAGCGCCTTCTATCTGCCACAAAAGCTAGTGATTTGGGTCATTCTGACCCGGAGTACATTACAAGGGTTAAGAAAGAATACACTTAATAAATCAAACTGTGTGTATGAAATTATTCATACAGTAATGCATCTTTGGACTTTTTTCTCAGTACATCTTTACTGGAAAAACCACAGTTGAAGCCTCCCTATTTCTTTTTAAATAAAGCAGCATTGTTCACGTACCCCATCCTAAGAAGAACTGTTGCTAGGATACTGTTATGTTAGAAGGCATAGGCAGACCACTGGCATCGCAGTTAGGTCATATTGAATTTTGGTGAAAGCACAATAATTTGTTACCCATCAAATCTTCACGACTTCACATTCAAAGTCCTTATTGCATATAAATACTATGGAGTCTGTACACAATACCAGAAATGTTGGCTGGGCTGGTTCTGACTGATCTGAACACGATGCTGGGAATAAGGACAAATCCAGCAATCAGCAGGGACGACAGGAAGTTAAGTATCACCAAGAATCTCAGGAACAAGAAGTAAGACTGGACACCACCTCCAAAATTGCCTGTGAAGCAAAAGGACATCTGTTTCAATGAAAACACATACTTGGATTAATATAATGGCTAAAAAATATTCAACAGGCAAAAGCTATGCTATCTTCTTATTATGTATCAATTCTCCCACTATATACAAACTAGCATAATGTATTTTGTAGGATTTGTTTTACAGAGGACAGTGGGGTTAAAATGTACATAGCCAACCCTTTAGTTTGTCACATAAAATTGTGCCCACCTGCTATCTTATGCATTGATTTCCTCCATAATGTAAAAAAGGCCAGAAATTCTCTAGTACTTTCTTTGAGCCTGCGGAGTGATTTTCCTTTGCTACCTTTCCAACTGGACACTGGGACATGCATTTTTTGTACTTGCCTGGAAAGAAGAAAAAATAGTTGTTTATCATACATTTTATATGTATAACACACAACAGCAATATATTGTAACAGTACTGTAGGTTACCATATGGCTCTCTTTAGCGCCATGGGCATAGGAAGGCTCCTGACTTCTCTGGATGGTTGAGTTTCACCTCCATCATCCTCATTAGCAGGAGAAGAATTCCAGGAGAAGTTGGGAACATTTTCAGATGCTTGAGATGGAATCCTTCGTAATCTCAGTGACTGTTGGCTAGCTAAGTAATAATCTCCACTGTCTGGGTCAGTGGTGGAAAGGCACAATTAGTAGTACAAATCTACTGACTACAGTGCAGTATCAGCAATATACAGTATATCTGCGCACACACATATACAGTGTGTATATATATATATATATATATATATATATATATATGTGTGTGTGTGTGTGTGTATATATATTATAAATACAATGTATCCTAGCCATTGTCCAGGTATAGGAAAACAAACCACACCTTGGGTGTAGTCAAACAGCTTACCTGCAATATGCGAACCCTGTGTTACTTGCTCCCTGTCCATTTACAGAATGCTATAGCAGTCTTTTAACAGACTACACTTTTTAGTTATATTGAATAAGTTGGCAGTTCTTCACCAACTTCTGAGGAAATGCTGCAACTCTAGAGATTGTTCTCTCCCTCTTGTTTTTATTTCCTTATGGACTTTACACCCTATTTGAATGACCACACTACTTCCTTGTAGCCTTAACCCTATCAAGTCAAATGGTTACTATGCAGCAGCACTGTGCAGTAACCTGTAACAAAAAACAAAAACATTTAAAGTAGCATACTTTTGCATAATTCAAAAAATAAGAAGATTCAAGTTATATATTTGTATACTTAAGAGTTGTATGTGTCCAAGTATAAGTATTGCATGTGTGTATGTTATAAATTCAAAATATAAAAAAAAAAATTATTCTTGGATTTACTTATGGACTACAGTCCATAATTAACGACGAGCACTACTGTACTTACCTAAGAACAATGACCATTCACTTTATTTGTGCATAAATGACTTGTATTTTGTTCAGTGTGACCCAGTTACAGAACAGAAATTGTTACAGGAAACCATTTACAGCAGAAAAAAAAGGCTCAGACAGGTAACATTACAAAAAAGAAAGTAAATTGTTCACATTTATCATTTCTCAAGGGTGGAAATGGGAATGGTTTACCACAAAGTTTGGGGTTTGGCACAGGACCCAAAATAAAATAAAAAACATGGTCCATACAACAACTTACCATTGGGGGCTGTTTATGTTTACTATTTACCATCACACACAATAATGTAACATTGTGTCAGTTAAAGACAGCATTTTCACCAGCTCTAATACAAAAGAGACCTGCAGTATTTTCCCACTTCATTTTATGACGCATTATTGACTAGAAATTATGTTAGATCCCCAGAATGGTTCATGATGGCAGTATACAGGCATTTTGGCAGTAAAATTATTTTGGCTATGTTTCAAAACTACTTCACCCATAATGCATTATTTTAGATCGGTATGTGATCTAAAGTATGTGCATATGTTCAAAAGGTTCACACTACACAAGCAAGCAAGCAATATAAAACAAGATACAAAATGCTTCAACACAACCAAATTGATGCGTCTCTGCTGCGTGAATTATTTCTATCAACTTCAAACATAAAATGTAAATTGAGCCTTATAACATATAATCCATGCAATTAAGTCAGAAGCTTTACAATACCTGAAAAGAGCATAATATTGGAGGTTGGTAATTGTAATGGTGTTTGTTTATGACTAAGGTTAGGAATTAGGAAGGTCCATCCAACATATGAACAATAAAAAAAGTAATACAGTGCTCAAAGTCCTCATAATTCATTCACTTAGTTCTTTGTTGGTGAGGGTCACTATAGTCTGTTCTCCGTGTATTTCAATAAGATCACATATTGATGTATGTTTCTCAAAATACAGTACATTATTTTAACATTTATCTCTTAATACTTATTTACATGGTGTTTCTAACCAAGAAACTGCATTAACAGCTGTCATTGCATTTTATACACCAAATTACATTCTCTGCATTTCTAAAAAGGAAAAGCATGACCAATTCCTTTTAGAAGGCATTGTTGGTTAACCAGTATGAATCCAGTGTCTAGTATTTCCAACTTATACATGGAAAACCGGTGCAATGAAAATAGGAAGTTGTACTCTTTCCTTGTACCTTAACCATGCTCATTTCCAAAACACACATACACAAAAAACATTCAGTCTTTTTTAGCAACAATTTCCTCTTTAACAAGCTTTTCTCCCTCTATCTTCTCCTCCTTTTCCCCTCCCCTCTTTACACCTTTTAGCATGCTGCCTAATAGTATGCATCCAAGGGCAACTACATGCATGCTGAAGTAGATGGAAGTCCAGTAGTGAATGGTATCACTGGCCTTCAGTAGCACAAAGCCCATGCACATGTAGTCATAAGCCCTCATCTTTAGGAACCAGTGGACCCAATCAAAGATATTCTGCCCCCTGGATCCCAGTTTAGCTCGAACAGAGGCTTCCATGGCAGACTCGGCTGCAATGCACAGGGGGATGGTGAGGAAGGAGAGGTAGTAGCCAGCATGAAGACCATGCCAGTAGGCGCTGATGAACATGGTCCAACCAGCCCTTAAAGGAGTAAAGAGATTGAGTTAATACAGAAGTAACTTTAATGTAATTTAACAGTGTTGTAAAATCATAAAGAACAGTGACTCAATAAAGTATTTGTTTACATTTGGCCACTAGTTATTTTACCTTTAATCTAAATGTAACATGTATTCCATGTAAAAAAATTAACATTCTACATGGTATTTCCAAGTGTGACTTTGCCAGCAGCAGTGTGTTTCAGACAGACAAGACAACACATTCAATCAATGCCCATAAAAACAATGTATCACATAAAACTTTCAAAATAAGATATTTTCAATTAGAACAACGAGGTAACAATCCAGGAATTATTAGATCAGATCTTCATACTAGATTCCTAGGATTAAATCGTTTTGCGGGTTGTTCTGAGCAGACTGGCAGCTTTCTTCCACAGTAAACAGATGCATACAAATGTGCACCATCAAGAACATCCAAACAAACGTGTAAATGATTGTGTGAAATTACAGGACCTTATTGCGCCTTTATGCACGGCATTCAATCTCCTGCACCATGAAGCACACTGGCATTACACAGATAATATGGAGATGCTAACCCTTACCTGAGAGTGTAGGCTTTAAAGGGTGCATTGGGGTAGATATAGTGATGCAGCCACCACTGGACTGTCATGTTCCAGTAGCGCATCCCGTGTCGCACTTTCACACAGAAGTCAGTGTTGTAGCAGTCTATGTTCTGTATTGTTTTGAAGTCATAGACTACTGGAGTGTGTGGATCAGGGCTGGTCAGTAAAGAGACAATTCCGTCAGACAGTAAAAAACCCACAACGTCTATGTTGTATGTTATTGAATAAAGATTATATTATTCATGTAACAACATTAAAGACACTGGTGCATTCTCTTACTACAGTAAGTATATATTTACCTAAAATGAACAGTGGGTCCACCCCCGGGTTTGGACATTGCCCCCTCTGGGTAGCAGCCTAAACCTGCACTGATACACCCTGCTTCTGCTCCACACCAAGCTGCATAGAAACGCATCCTGAATACGAAGAACACTGCTGTCATGTAGAAGAGCCTAGAGACAAAGTGTGAAACAGTTAGTGTGAAATTCATCTGTCTGACTGTACAAGCCTACCTGTATGATATGCACACAAGGCCCTGCATACATTTACCCTCTGGCTTCTGATGCAAATGCTAAAGATAAACAGGACAGTTGGGCTTACTTACAAAAGACACTGTCACAATACCTGAAGAGGAAGTTGTGGTCCAGGAACTCCTCTGTACGGACATATGCCAGGGGAAACACAGAGTTCACAGCAAGGAACAGAGCTCCGTAGACTGGAACAAACTTCATCCGTTGCAGGCAAGGGGTCTGGCCAGGCAGCATGAGTGGGCTGGGCTGGCTGAGCCAGTCCAGATAGGTTTGGAAGCGGAAGAAGGGGCCTTTAGGTGGAAAAATAAAGTAATGTGATAAAGGGATGTACACAGGATTGAAGACACAAAAGGAGACAAAAAGAATGAACACAGAAGGAGTGTGGTGGGGTGGGGGTTGGATGGACAGAGGGAATGATTAAAAAAGTAGCAGGGAAAAGAGTTAACAAAAACGCCAGTTAACTTTAATAATACCGAAAACATGAACTCACACAATATTAAACAAGAGGCATGAAGAGAGGTATCAGTTATAATAGATGCAAAAGCAAATTCACATAAAAACAAAAAACACATTTGACAATGTACATTATGTCTAGCGGCTCAACTGTAAAACATCACTCCTTCAGAATGTATTACATCTTCGAGGCCAGTAAAAAGATATTCTGGAAGGTTTATCCACACATCTTATCAGGCTTACCAGTCATAATACCCACATAGCAGTAGCTATAGGAGAGAATATCATAGAGAGAGGGCTCTTGAGTTAGACCACCAATGACAGGAGACTTGGAAAACGAGCTCACTTCCTTTTTCTTTTCCATGTGGAAGCTTTGCACCTCATTGGCTAAACTCACCATCTGTATCAGAAAACAAACACATACTGTAAATTAAGAGAATTAAGTTGATATGTTTTAGCAATAGTGTTTATTTTTCTGGATGTTCTATAGTGGGTGGATGTTTTTGTTTGAAGCGATAGCTTTCCATACTTTAAGGGTGAGAAGAAGCTGGATAGCATTTGCAAACGGTGTTGGATTTGGCAGTCCAAACCATGTTGCCAGTCGGAAGAAGAGGAGGTATAGAAAAGTCCAGCCAAGCGAGAGTGCAGGAGCATTCCTGTTATGAAAACATGAGAAAACACAGATTACTATTAATGGATAGCATTAATCAAAATTAATGTATTATCACAATTCAATAAGCTCAACGAATGTGTGATTATAGTCAGAATTACTGTAAATGAAAGTAGAAATAATTAGCATCTTACCGCCAACTAGTTTTAATAACAATCCATGTTCCTATCACGGTAACCAGGGAGTGGAGTGTGTGGATCTGACATGTTGCAATGGTGATAGACAGGCCCAAGAGCAGGGCAGCTCCCTGTTTCACAGGAGGACCTGAAAGCAAAAATATGTAATATACAAACCTACGTAGACCTATTGAGAATAGCACATTTATTGTGTAGCCTACATTAAGGGTGTGGGGAAGGATAAAGCCCTATTGTACTGCAACTGCTGAAACATTACAAAAGACCAAGAGGAATCGTTATAGGACCAATACGGTATCGGTTAGGCTATATGATGTTGAAAAGCAAGTGACAATACTGTAGTCTACTCACTAAAATATCTGAAGAGGAAACCAACAGGAACAGAGGCAGCAAGAACGCCCAGGTAGACCAGCTCATCTGGAGACATCTCTATGCTGGTAACAGTACATAAACGAAAATGTTGATATTCACAAATACCTAAACATAGCCGTTTATGCTACCTGCAAGATTATCTCAGTCTAAAAATGTAGCAATGGTAGCATAGTATTGAGTAACAGCTTAAGTTCTTACTGTAGTACAATATGTGTTGTAAACCAATTTACCTTCTTGTAATTGTAAGACCATCAACTTTGCATTTATCGGCGTAATCGAATGCTGGCTCAGATAGCTATGCTCACGTGCTAGCAGTTACGTCCACACGTATTAATACAGTACATCCTTGTGAAATGAAGTTACTTAAGAGTTATTCCGAGTAGAAATGAGGGTAGCGTCAAATTATGCCATGTAGGCTTCTAGCGTGTGCAAGCTCATGGTTTAGCAACTTCCTGCTACATGAATAAGCCCTGCCCATGGTGCAGACTATTGCCAAATGCTTCTGGTTTGGTCAGAATGTTCCAAAAGAATGCAGATGCGCATTAAGTACCATTACCCTGGCTGCTCCCCACATAATATACGCCTACCCGAGTGCAGTGCCACACACATTACTTCCAGCCATATTTAATATTCCATTGATATTTGAAAATATAAAGTGAACACGACAGATTTTAGTCACATTTTTATTGAAAAGGTCAAATTAAGAGGACAGATTTGACTACATTCTTAATCTTCCTCTTCATCATCAGCTCCTCCAGATCCACCCTGGCCCTTCTTGGCATTCTTTCTCTTGACACGGCCTGGGCGTCCACCGCCGTATGGAGACCTCAGAGAGAAGTCAATGTGCTTCTGGCTGTCCAGGCGAACCACAAAGGAGGGGATGTTCACTACCTGCTTGCGCACACTGCAAGACAATGAGCAAACACATGGTTAAATCAGTAGTTCTCACAGGGTTTAGAGTCAAAGAAATAGACAATATAGTCACAGCAGTGAATTGTTTTTTTAGAGCAGGCCTCATTGACGAGGAATTCGTGACACCACAGCAAGTCTGAAAGTTTACATTAAAATCACTGGCCCGCAATACAAGGATATATAGATGTCCTTGTCTTATAAGCTGCAGTAGCTTGCCCGAGGTGCAATCCCCATACTTTACCTGACAGCCACAAAGCCAATGTGGCACAGTCCAAGCCCTCGAGTGGCAGGATTGGCTCTGAGCAAAGTCTACCGACAAGGTATACGGTTTTTACACCGAATTGACCTTTGGGAATTGTTACATGATCAACGGAGTGTGAAACGTGTTGGTAGCACTCTGATGGAAGATCAAACATGGAGTTTCTTTATCAATCAGATGTAATTGTGACCTAGTTACATTTAATGTAGTTTCTCGCCAAGAAACCAGGCCAAGCACTCAACCGGCGCAGTGCACTTACCGGATGTGCCTCTGGCGGATGAGGACTCGGGCATGGTGGATGCTCTTGGCGAGACCAAGCTTGAAGACCTGTGTCTGCAACCTCCTCTCCAGGAAGTCTTCAACCTTCAGCCCCAGGATGTAATCCAGCTTCATCTTACCCTCATCGAGCACACCAATTCTCACCAGACGCCTCAACAAAGCATTACCTAAGACAGAGAAATAGATACTACTTGGATTCTTTTGGAGAGTATAATTTAACCATCAGTCCACATTAAAACTGTTAAGACTTGGCCTCATTCACGAGGAATTCATGACACCACAGAAAATCTGATAATGAAATAGTTAAATCACTGGCCAAGTCTGTGACAGAAATAGGCAACCAATACCTTCAAAGAGACGTTTTGGGTCCTTCTCATCCAGAGTAAGCAATTCTCTGGCAGCCTTGCGGATTTTGGCTAGGGTGAACTTCACCCTCCACACTTCACGCTTGTTCCTTAGACCATACTCACCTAAAGCGATCAGAAAACTGTCAATGGAATGAAACTACAAGTGACCACAAAGCAGTCGTTTCATTGCACGCTGGGTATGCTTAAGGGTTGCAATATTGTGCCGTGAGATTTTTCACGAGAACTTTGTAAAACCATGACATACCAATAAGTTTTAACTCTTGGTCGAGACGGGACTTCTCGAAGGGCCGGCGTGGTGTGACATACGTCTTGCGACAAACCCAGCTCCTGGCAACGGGCATGGTGGTTTAGCCTGTTGGTTTAATTTGCCATTAAGCCAACTATAATCATTTAAGAGTTTTGCATTATTTACAGAAAGTCCACGTGTTGTCATACTACTACACATTAATTCTATAAAATCAGTCAATATAATCCCTCTCGTCAGTTTATTGTCAAACAACGCATGAGCATTTATTCCGGTATAACTATGTATATTCATTGTGCACATTAATTTACTATTTAACCATTAGTATATGATAAGACTATGCCCAGTCACTTATTGGCCAGCCGGCCCACGTTGTTAGCGCTAGCTAACGTTATGGCACTTGCTAGCATATGCCATCTCTACAAAAAAAAAACATAGGCCTACCAAGCCTACCATATCAAACAATAGTTGGCTAATTAAATCATTTTTAAACAGGTTTCTACATGTCCATAATACTTTCTATTTAATTTCAAAGGCCACGCAAAATATTACATAGCCTAAGCATACCTGACTTGTTCAAGCTCTCGCAGTGAGTAAAGAGGAAGTAGAAAGTAAGGCACGATATATTTATAGCAATTACATAAACTACATATACCATCAGCACATGGAGACGGAAGCAGCAGTATCTCCCTCTATCACCATCGAGCTCCCTCTGCTGGCTAAATTGAAATCCTCACTGACAGGGCAAATCATGATATTCCAATTCATCCACAGTCGCTATACCACTAGCAAATTCAAGACATGTTAACTACTTGTTTGTGTATTTATGAAATCTATAGGCCATAGTTACATGGTTTGAGGATGCATGATAATGTGGTACACTCAAAGAGAAGGACGGGGTGACTATTTATATAACTCTGAAATGGGACCCTGAGCATGTGTTTCTGTCTGTCAGAATGACCAAATGACAGCCTACTCACAGAAGTTCTCTCAGTTTTATTCAGCTAGACGGTTGTTTAAAGGTGCTTCTTTTTGCTTCTGTGTCTGTTTTCCTTGGTACATGAGGTTAACAGACCTTTAACACCAGTTTCTTGTACACTCTTGGATATCCTCTTGCATTTCTTACAGATTTTTTATTTACTCATCTGACTGCTTGCAGTCACGTGTACATTACAAACCTTTCTTTTCTCCCCATTATCATTTTTTTTTCTCTGGTCATTCCCATTATTTACTACTTCCTTGCACTTTTCTTGGGCTATGCTTTCTTCACCTACTGTGATTCTACAGCCATATGGACTGCCTGTTTATCCACAGGCAGCCTCATGCTACCCCAGCATAGTTCAGGTAAATAATATCTTTAAATGTCATTCAGTATGTGATGTTAAACTTCATAATCTGCTTTGTTTCTTTCATATCAATGTTTACTTTAATAATCTTTGAACGTATTATCGGATATACAGTAGGCCTATAATCAGATGTGGAATCTAAGCAAATGAACAACAGTCCTTCTGTTATTCCACCTGTTGAATGTACTTGTGCTGAGACACTATTCATAATGCTTAGATTTAAACAATAGATATTAGCATATACATATTTACATAAAGAAAACAACAATAATTCTAATTGATTATTCTGTACAAACCAGATTTTGTTTAGATGTAGCCTTCTTATTTGGCATAACTGTTAAAAAGGAGAGCTAAAGGCCCTGTGAAAGGAAAAAGGCAATTTTTAGTTATTATTATTTTGACAAATTATTTAGTTATTTTAAGAGGCCAAATATATTACAAGCTGAGATAAATAAAAAATGTAATTCAAAGAGATGGTAGCAATTTTTGGATTGTAGTAAACATGCAATAGATCTTTATTTATTTGAAGGGCACTCTGGTGTATATCTTTAGCCTATTTGTCAACAGGATGTGTGTGCGTGTGTGTGTGTGTGTGTGTGTGTGTGTGTGTGTGTGTGTGTGCACATGCATGTGCATGATGAGTCCCTGACATACTGTGAACCTAAAATATCTCAGGAATCCTATAATATACCTTCTCTAATTTTATCAGACCACCGATAAAATGATAATCTTGTTTCTTGTAGTTAAAGATAATGAACACAATACTTTATTATTCATTATTATGCATTTGAACCAGAATATACCAGACAACTCATTCAATAAATCTGCCACATAATGACATACTGTACAGTATTTACAGTGTTTTCCAACTTGGCCAATGTTAAAATGGCCACATTAGTTACCATGGGCAGTTACTGCTGTCTTAGAGTAAATCCTTTGACAGCTGTCCCAGCATGCACCTGGCTCTGAGCAGTTAACCTCTGACCACAAGCTGACAGCTGAGTGGGGGGAGGAGAGAAAGAGGCAAACAAAAGAAATATAAAAAGTGTCATGGAAGAGAGCAGACATTGTTAATGTAGGCCTATATTTGCTCTAACTGTGTACATGACTGTATAAGATCTCAGACTATATGAATTATCAATTGTAGAGTATCTTCAGCTTTTATCTCTAGGGGGAGTTTCAGAGTCGTGAGGACAGAAAACAGGCACAGGTCCGTGTTGACATGTTCTGAAAATACTGTATATCTCTGTCAAATTATATACAACTACTTGATAGCTAAGGCTGCCAATTTGAGAGGCTAAATTGAGACTAAATTGAGAAATTGAAACTGTAATTTATGAGAGTCAACCCTGGAGAAGGCCATAAGCGTAATTGGAGAATCTTCTCTTAAACCCTCCAGAACCAAATATGCTGATTAGAATGGGATTTCAGTATTGGAGTTCATGTTACATTTACAATGTCAATGCTAACATGCTAAGGATTTTATTGCTTCAAACTGAAAACACAATGCAATATAATATATTGTAACATAGTATTTAAAGTGCCCATTTAAATGTTCACTTTCTCCCTCTGCCATGTCGTGTATCCTTATGACTCTTTAGTTTATCTCAGTCTGTAATTCCTCACACCACTTGAGCACAACAGCTGACAGACCAATATAGGAGCGGCTGCAGCATTGATTGACACTGGAGAAAAGTGTGAACAAATTCCAGAGCCTCTCCAGATCCTACAGTATGCCTGTAGAAAGATGAGCTAGCCTTGTATTTGGACTGCTCTTCAGTTATGAATAAAGCTGATCTTGTTACATGATCTGCTGTGCTGGTGGAATATGGCATGCTGTTGCTGTCCACATGATACTTTTTATATATTTGAGGATGACCAGTTCAAAAATGGTTACAAAACAAAAAAGAAGTTAATGTATATTGTAGGAGAGTTCATTTTGAAACCAACAAACTTATGAAAAAATTGATGTGAATGAGTGTAAAAAAAAACAGGGATTTATATTCTGAAAGTGAACTTTTCCACTGGCAGGTTGTGTAAAGTAAATAAGTACAAACAGGGTGGATAAGGTGATTGACAGGTACAAATCCCCACAGCTGGTGCAACCTCAGCCCTTGTTGCTCTGGCAGTAATTTGATTGGTGGATAAATAGCGATTATATTGTGTATTGGGCAGCGTAGATGCCATTAAAACTACAAACGACAGTTGTTAAACACTGAAAACAAGCAATACTGTAAAGGGTAAGATAATTTTAGGAAATATACTGTATAGAGAGTTGGACGTTAATAAATAATTTTAGGACATATTTAATGTATTTTCTGGTTCTATATCTCATGCTGAAGTAGCCTAAATCAAATTTATTTAATTGATTGCTCTGAAGTGTAATTGTCAGTGATGTTGTCTTCTTTTGTGTCTAGGCTAGTTGAGACACTAGACATTTGCTTGAAATTATAAACAAATGTGATTTTTTGTGGAAAGTTGCTTTTACCTGATATTTGTTTACATATTATAGCCCTTTATTATATAAACTTTTTTATTTGCATGTACAGTATTGTTTATATTTTCAGTTGCCTTTCAGTGACCCCATTCGATGTCCAGGTTTGTTTACATACATTAACTGACTTATAGTAACTGATATCTGCTCTTAGTCACAGATTCCAACCCCTGTGTCTATTCCATTCACAGGGTCCTGCCCAGGAGGCTGGCCCAGGCAGTGTTGACCCTACCATGCCACAGGTTTATGCCCCACCGCCCTCTTATCCACCACCCGGACAAGGACCCCCCACATCTGCAGGCAGACTTCCACCCTTAGATTTTAGCTCCACCCATCCCAGTTCAGAGTACCCAGAACACCCCCAGCTCAGAGTTTACCAGGGCTCTCAGCACGAAGGGGCAGATACTTTGGCATCTAATAACACTGTAAGTGGAGTTTGATCAGTGTGACATATTTGTACATTATGACTGAATAACTTGTGATGGAGAAGGTGCATTAGTAATGTGTTATATCAACCAGACAAGTGAGAAAGGGCTTTGATACTTTGTGAAAAATGTCCAGTAGATTTAAATACTTTCATATCCCCTTGCACAAGAATATGAATGGATAGATTTTCCTTGTACTTTTACATGTGTTTATAGAGGCTCACATTAATCACTATCTGCATGTAAGGAGATTTCTTTCATAAGTAATCTGTTGTTGATTATTTCTTTTCTGTTTAATCTTTCCCTCCCTGTCCTGGCTTTTTTATTTGTGTAATTAAACATTCAGTTTCATTACATTGTGAAATCACTTGATAATAAATGTATGGTTTAAGTGCGGCACATTGCACATGAGGTAGAAAATTAACATTTGTAGTGATAGAAATTGTATTTTGTTTAAGGAGCTTGTAGGTTGAGGCAGACAAAATGACAGTAAAAAACCTAAACTGTACAACAGGTTATACTTTTTACCTGTCGTACATCACAGCGCCTCACTTTCCACTCTCATAACTGGTGTTTTGTGGCACCATTTATATATCCCATTACTAGAGCCCCTGAAATACAAGGTCCGTCCTGATTTTCGGGGGAAAGTTGAGACGGCGCCATGGAGGGGGGGTCTAAAGGGGCGGGCTGACCGGATGACCCCTTCCTCTGAAATATCGCCCAGGTCTAGAAAACAATTCTGCATCGTGACATGACATCACCATCCAACTCCACCCCCTCCCCCAACACCTCCACTATAGCCTGTCTTATGTGTGAGAAGATGTGTTGATGTGACCTGTGCTATCTACTGTAGTTAGCTATGGCAAGCCAATGTTTTTGAAATACAGTAGCTTGTGAATATGTAACTGTCTAAAGCTCCCTGCGTGAATGTTTGTTTACCACCCTTTGTATCTACTCCCCACTATTAATTATGCCACTTGATAAAAATTACATTTAACCCTTGGCAGAAAGTGCCGCACCGTGACCCCAGATTGACCCTTTTGAACACTCAGTTTTGGCCTCTGAAGCCTTCCTCTCCCACTTTCTTAAAGAGCTTTTTGTGCAAGTTCATTGCCTTGTTCACAATCTAGTTTTGTTTGATCTATCTTTTATTGCTGCACTTAAGACATTCTGAGCTTTCTTGCTGTCTGCCTTTTCTCTACTCAAATGCTAATACTGCGTTTTTTTCTTCTGCATAAGAGATTGTTAAAGATAACTTTACACATTTTTATTTGATCTTTTACCCACTTGTGGCCTGCTCTAGCACCTCTTTACCTGACTGCTGAAGCACACATTTTTGTTTGCTTTTTTGTTTTGTAGTAATTTTCACCTTCATTTTTTTTTTGGACTCATTCATTTGTTTTAAAAATGATTTTTTTGCAACATGAGTTGATGCGGGTTATACAACACGCACAAACCAGCATCGTGGTGCATTGTGGGTTGGTGGATGGTTTGAATTTTGGCACATTTTGCATGGAGGATTTTAATCAGTTAGACCACATTTTAATATCAGAGTAAATCTACTATAATACAAAGTTAATCATAACTGTAACTTGAATTTAATAAAGCTAGTTGTACCATAGGTTTAATAGTTTTCAGGGAACATATTTTATGGCTGTACTACAGGTGAAGGGAATGTATGTTATTGTTATTTTCACTATGATGGCATTATCTTTTGACGTGTTACTGTAGCATATACAATATAGAGTTGTACCTAACAGGCATGTATTCATAGAAGCCTCACTAAAATGGATTCCTGTTCATGCCTTTTCACTTTTGCCTGAGAAGGGACACTGGTTGCTGAATGCTCTTTGAACTTGATTTTGTTCACTTGATTCCTTGGAAACAACTGGTGTATGTGTGATGCTTATTGAATATTTACTGCACAAATATAAAAATAGTCTGTTATTATATATAAGAATTGAAAAAATTATTCTGATCACATTATGAAATGAATGACATTCAGGTGGTCCAGTGCATGAACCAGGCACAAATGTGGTATAGATCCCTTTGTAATTGTATCCTTTCTTTTCTATTTAACCTCTTCAAACTTCCTCAACCCTTTTCCCATCTCATCCTTTCTTCCCTTTATCCTCTTCTATACTTTCTGCACTCTTCTGCACCTTCAAACCTTTATTTCTCACCAGGAGGATGCCTTGGTTCCTGTGACCTCTGATTCTCAGTCTGTGTCAGCGGGGGGCGGAGCAGGAAGTGGTGGAGAGGAGGAGGGGTCAGGTAAAGCCCAGCCAAAACGCCTTCATGTATCCAACATCCCTTTCCGCTTCAGAGATCCAGATCTCAGGCAGATGTTCGGGGTAAGATATGAACTCAACTTATGAGATACACAAACGTCTTCTTACATGATGGTAGATCATATGATGGCCAAATAATACTCTATTACTGTCAGCCAATTTTAAAATATTGTTTAATAAACATCTGGCATTCTGGTATTTTAGCAATTTGGCAAGATTCTGGATGTGGAAATCATCTTCAATGAGAGGGGGTCAAAGGTGAGACACATACATTACTCAAAGATATTATGAAAAGGATTTGCTGGGTAATAAACACTACTAAAGGAAATATGATTATCATTGCAGGGATTTGGGTTTGTGACCTTTGAGAGTGCAATGGAAGCAGACCGAGCAAGAGAAAAGCTAAATGGCACAATTGTAGAAGGGAGGAAGATTGAGGTGAGGGAGCATTTCCCCACCTTATGAGCTTTCCCAAGTTTAATGTAGCATATTCAATAATATATTGTTTTATATGTCCTCAGGTTAATAATGCCACTGCAAGAGTTGTCACCAAAAAGCCACAGACACCTCTTGTTAATGGTGACATTTCAAGTAAGAAGTCACTTTTATTCATTTACTTCTACATTTCATAAAGAAAAGTAAGAACCAAGCTTTCATGTAGCTATGGGCAAATACTTTTTTTTTTTGTAGCTTCTGGATGGAAGATAAACCCTGTAATGGGAGCCATGTACGCCCCTGAACTTTACACCGGTAGGGGATATTCTTATATGGATGTTGTTATTGCTCTTAACTCATAGTGCTGTTATATTTAGGACCTTGACTGTTCTGTTTACTTGGTCTGCCTCTCCCATTTAGTTGCCAGCTTCCCCTACCCAGTAGCAGCTCCCACCTTGGCCTATCGGGGCTCTGCGTTGCGTGGGCGTGGCCGGGCTGTCTACAACACCATTCGCTCGGCAACTGCAGCCACACCTACTGCGCTGCAGGCCTACCCTGGGTGAGGTTTCTCATGACTCATTTCATTGCAGTGGTGCTCCAATTTTTTTAGCTAAAATGAACCCCTGA
Source organism: Aphredoderus sayanus (assembly GCA_027564795.1). NCBI lineage: Eukaryota > Metazoa > Chordata > Actinopteri > Percopsiformes > Aphredoderidae > Aphredoderus > Aphredoderus sayanus. The sequence continues at coordinate 16,019 of JAODUG010039031.1, forward strand.
AATTACCCTAATTTAATATTTTTATAATCTTGTGACTTCCCCGTCTCAAAAACATAGACAAGACCCAAAGACACATAGTTTGAGAACCACATATATCAATCAACTAATGTTTCTATCTACAGGAATATGATTGAATGTTTTTTCCCCTTCCCTAATTAGTGTGGTATACCAAGAAGGATTGTATGGAACAGAGGTCTATGTAAGTGGTCCACAGTTCCCCACATTTTAATGTTATTGAACATTGAAGGTGAGCTTGATTGTGTTTTAACACCTCCAAAACCTCAGATTTCAACTTCACAGTTTATGCATGAAGCAACTGTACACATAGCTGTGGGGGTAGAGAAAAGATAAGCCAATGAGCTGTGTAGGGGGAGGAGAAAAGGGTAGTGCAAGCCACTCATGTCGGAGGGGTCATGTGATATATGACATTTACAGTGAAATTAAAAATGCAATTTTAAAACACAGGATTAATCGTAGGGTTAATTAAAGAGACAAATCGAGGAATATGCCTTTAATTTTGATACATTGTTTTATTTAGCAAATATTAATATTGATGTATTTGTCATTGTATTTATTTATCATATTAGGGTAGCTATCCTGCAGCTTACAGAGTGGCCCAATCAGCATCTGCGGCCACGGCAACCTACAGTGACGGGTAAGACAAACCAGTTTGAAAACCACTTCCATAGATAACTGCAATACGGTACTCGCTGTATACATCCATTTAATGTTTTCTCAGATATGGACGGGTTTATGCCACAACTGCAGATCCCTATCACCACTCAGTCGGCCCAACAACAACATATGGAGTTGGAACCATGGTTTGTAATGTTAACACACAGCCATGGACAATATATTACAACTATATACACAAATCAGTGGGCATTGGTCACACCAGCTCTTACAGTATGTGCTTATGTTTTAGGCCAGCTTATACAGAGGAGGATACAACCGGTTTACCCCTTACTAAGATGCCCGATGACTTCAGTGACCTATGGACACTGCAGGACAGGTCATGAGACTTCCTGTCTCCATCACAACCTCTGTTAGAGAGATAAAATGGACTGAATGCTTGTAAATATTGTAGGAACCCATTTGCTATTTATTATGCAAGGACCCAGAGGATGCTAGATCTCAATAACAGTCAAAAGAGTATTTAACAGTCGCTTGAAGTACTTGTATTGGCTAATATTAATTGTGGTTGAAAATGGTGAAGTGCAAAACACTGTGAGAATGGTTTTTATGATTTGTGTACTAGGTGAACTAAGTTTCACGGGTCGAAGTGTACATTTTAAATTAATTCTCTGGGACATGTTTTGATCAAATACCTGTTTTGTGTGTGTGTGTGTGTGTGTGTGTGTGTGTGTGGGGGGGGGGGGGGTAAATTTAAATA
>JAODUG010039042.1:0-17407 GCA_027564795.1 Aphredoderus sayanus
TAGCGCCTTCTATCTGCCACAAAGAGCTAGTGATTTGGGTCATTCTGACCCAGAGGACATTACGAGGGTTAAGACCAGCACCGCATCATTCAATATAACTAAATGTGCTGATTCTGGAGGAAATGCTGATAACACAGATGAGCCGCTCAGCTCGAAATCCAGCTGGAATCACACTCACACAGTCAAGGATAGAGACGGGCAGGCTTTTCTCTCCTCCGAGATCAGGATTTCCAGGCTATTTATTCACTCACGGCTCACCAAGCTTTAAGTAGGTTCACAGTAAAATCAAGGTTGCCGCATAGTTTTCTCTCAGTATCAATTCTATGATAAAATGAAACTACGTAAATGAGCTATAGCCACCAATTGAGGAAAGTGGATACTTTTTCACAAAATGTTATTGAATAGAATACTGAAAGAATTGGCCCATGTAGGGGCCATATTCTATAAATACTAAAAATAGTATATAAAGTTTCTTTAAACATGTTTACAGTGCATGGTTGCATGACTGATTGAGTGGTTGGCCAATTAAGTGGAGTGTTTTAGTGACAGGCTGACTGATAGAATGACATATCTGGCATACTGTATCTGACTGCTTTTGCGCCATCATTTACTGCAACTTTATATATATTTTAATTGTATTGCTGCAATCTATCTTTCTTTCTTTTATATTTTCAACCAGCTGGTGTCACTGTTGTGTAGCATTTCCTTGGAAGACACCAGCTGAGAGTAGTAACTCATGAGCCGTTTGTGTTTGAGGGTGTGTTTAGATGTGAACGCACATTTTGGCACTAATCCACGGACTAGTACTTTCTGCAGTACAGCTATTTAATAGGCAGGCCATCAGCATATGTGTACGTGTGTGTGTGGGTCCAAGAAAGTGAGGGATAGACAGAGAGCGAGAGATGATGTGGTGGGGTTGGTCATATTTATGGGATTTCATTAAACGAGGGCGGCTCCTTCTTTTGGCCCAGATTCTCCTGATTCAGCTGTTATTGTCTCTGCTGGCTGGCTATTCTGGGCTGCACACACACACACATGCACATGTGCACGCACATACGCACAGAGCCTCTTACATAAACTTTGTCACACAGTCAAGCATTCTCATTCTCTCTCTCTCTCTTTCTCTTTTGCTCTCTCTCTCTCACACACACACACACACACATTGTATACAAATTTACAGGCAAAATAATCACGAGTTTACCCTATAGTCTGACAAAGAAACACAGCAGCACACCGATAAAGAACTTTGTAGCATCTCTCAAGTCAAGTTTATTTATTTATATAGCCCTTAATCACATTACAGTCTCAAAGGGCTTTACAAGCCCACATTTCATATGGAAGCAAACGACACCCACGAAACCTGCTTCTCTCCCCGGGCAAGGAAAAACATCCATAAAAACACCATTGGTAAAACAGGGAAGAAACCTTGAAGGGACCACAGAGGGATGAATCCACCCTTCCAGGACAGTTAGGATGCCATAGGTGTCTATAGGGCAACAAGCCCTAGCTATTATACATTGAACGAAATGTAATAAATTGTGCAGTAAATAACAACTAACACATAGTATAAATTAAATACATTTGGTCATTTAGAAAATGATAAGTGATCTGTCAAATGTAATACTGACAGATGCCACATGAGGATGTGTCCTGGTCCCAGTTATGGTCAGGTCTGTTCAGGCCTGAGGAAAGGCAGCCACCGCCATCCACACATTGTCCGGTACCATGGCAGCTTCTCCCCTTAACGACACTGCAGTACATCACCAGGCAGGAGAAGGCCACCCGTACCATCCACACAGTGTTCAGGATCATGACAGCATCTTCCATTCACCACACCCGGGGAACGAGAAAGAAGGAACAGAAACACACAAAACGAGACAAAGGGGCCCAATGCATACCCATTTAGGCCCGTAAGCAGAGGGGAACGTAAATCTCCCTAGCTAAATGCCTCACAATACAAATAGGTTTTAAGTTGTATTTTGATGATCACAACAGTACTAGCACCCCTAATATCAGCTGGTAGGGAGTTCCAGAATGGTGGGGCCCTAAATCCTGCTGATATATTTTTAACTTTAGGGATGGATAGAAAGCCTGCATTTTGTGAGCGAGATTATACATATAGTATTATTAGAAAAGATAGGAAGGTCTCCGTTGCCTTCTTTCATGTACTTTCTCTCTCTCTCTCTCTCTCTCTCTCTCTCTCTCTCTCTCTCTCTCTCTCTCTCCCTCTCTCATGGTTCAATGCTCACTCCATCTTGTCCACAACACACCAGTCTCAAGTCTCTCTGTCACTCCCAACTCTGTTTACCATGCTTACTCTTTCAGCTCTCTGTATACCCCCAGAGCTACAGGGAACCAGGCTCAATGGTTCGGGGGAGCTGTTATGACTCTGGGGATTCTAAAATCCCTCTAACAGCTGCTGCATGAAAGTTTTAAAAGAGTCAGTCTGTCAGTCTTGTAGCTGGACAGAACAGCAGGCTACCAGGCTCCATGTTATTTATGTAAAGTAACTGGAGTGCAACAGGAAAGAATCCAGTGAGAAGTATTTTACTTCTGTCTTGTTCCTGTCCATCTGTCTATGCATGTTTTAAACACTCACAACTGGTCGTGTGTGCATGGATGTGGGCGTGCTCAGGAAAGATGTTGCTGTGAGTTTGGTCACGTCGTCTCCTGGCAGGAGTCCTGCACTGCCTTTAGCTTTTTACATAGGCAGGGAACCTGGGTAAGGTAGGCCAGGCCAGCTGGCTCATGGCCATTTTACTTTGACTGCAGTTTAGCCAGATGTTCTTCGTTAAAGGCCAAAGGACTCTTGCTGGCAAGCTAATCTCCAAGCCAGACTACTCACCTGTTTTTAATATTTGCTTAGTTGGTCATATTTGGTTGCTCTGGCCACCTGGTTTTGCCTCTGAGGTTCATAAAGTGCATACACCTTTTGTCCGCCCCCTTTCTGTTGTGTACGTCACCTTTCCATTCCTAACTACAGTGGACATTCAAATGTAATAACGTTACAAGAAAAAGCAACCAAACAAGATAACAACAGGCAATAGATAAAAGATGGAATGTGCTGTAGTATTGCATGTTTTACCTACTGAGAAGTTCTTCAGCCTGCTACAATCCCCCCTTCAGTTCTTCCTTCAGACCACAGTTAGCTTTTTGCTCAGACTAGGGGCTGCTAAGGCAGAGCTGGTGGCCGGGAGGAGTTGACGTGATATTCTGTCATTTCTGAGTTCTAACTCAGTCAAAGCTGAGCGTCTGACAATGGAGAACTACATTCGGCAGAAATAACAATGATGTGTTGTGGTGTAAATTGGAAGCACATTACACATAAATAACAAGCGTTTAGCAGTATCATCTTATCATCTTAAAATATAACACATCCATTTACAGGTACACATACTTCCTATGGTTGGGTTTTTACTAAATTACGTGTTTTAACTCAACGTTTTTTTGTGGTGAATTGAACAATGCAATGCAAACTATGCAACAAATTAACATTTTCTGTAGAGTTTTGTCACTATTTTTCATGTCTTTCCTATAGGCTGTGTGGATCTAAAAATAAACAACATTTAGCAAAGTGGGCGATGCAGTATACATAACTGATTGTTGAAATCTGTGCAAGTGTCATGAAAGTCATGAGATATGCAGTATATATTATAGTACCAGTACTTGACCAGCAGGTCAAGATCAAGTTTTCCCCAATACAGTTTTAACACTAAATGTGGAATGCAGTAATTTAAACATGTCCACATCAGTATCCCCTGATTATTTTGTAATATCTTCATATTTTATATGGCATAAAGAATATACAGTGTCTTTAAATACTGACAGATATACAAAGCAAAATTTACGTCCTTGCTATGTACTTTAGAACCATGGTCTGTAAAATGAGTTTTACACTTCTGGTGAAAGAAATTGGTTCATTAACCCTCATAATGTACTCAGAAATCTTGTTTTTGGCCACACGGCGGCGTCATCTGATTGTGTATGATTTGTGTGTTTTTCAATTGGCACTGCTGAGTGTCTTTATTCATTTATTAATTCATTCTTTATGTATTTGTGTTGTTTTATGTTCCTTTTAACCCTCCTGTTGTCCTCAGGTTTCAAACACACACCTTGTTGTGCCAGCAGTGCACATCATATGTCTGTGTCTATGTCCAAATAAAATCAATGCCTGAAGAGAAATAAAAGTCTTACTTCTTAAAACGTTGTTTAACCCTCTTGTCGCCCTATGGTTAGGGTTAGGGAAGGGTGCTTTTGTGGGTCATTATCGCTTCAAACCATTTTGTCTGCAACTCAAATATTATTTTGGCAGTAAAATATACTGCTTTATGTACCTAAGCTGCACGTTTGTGTGTGTGTGTGTGTGTGTGTGTGTGTGTAACTGTGGCAGTTAATTGGGCTTCAAATGGCTGCAGATCAGTGGGACCGGTTAATATATGGTTATATATGTCTTTAGGAAATACCAAATCCAATCGCAATATCAAGATGGCAATATCTAACTTATTCTGACATAAATCCAATAGGTCATAGGTACAGTAAGGCAGTTTCACCTTGATGTCCCAATCATCCATGTGTCAGGCTGCATGGAGGAATCCCACTATCAGCTAGATTCTGAATGTGGTGTGGTGTTATATAATGCATACAAACACACCATTACTGATCTCAGAAATAGCACTACCCACTCTGGGTGGCTGGGCCCATAATAAACAACTAATTTGTGCCCCATACGCACCTTGTTTTCATTCTTAATTAGCCCATCAATCCAACTGGGTATATTCTACCGTACATCTCTGCCAACAGCCTCAGACAAACACAGCCTGTCCTGAAGCAAGAGTGCTTCTTGGATTCCTCTGGAGCATTTTAACTAATCATATGTATCTAAGACTCCCCACGACCAAGTTGCCAGTCTATAGTGGTCACACATTCAAATTAGCATTTATGTCATTGACCTCTGTCCTCATACGGTATGAATCTGTTTTGTCTCTGAGATGTGGTCCGGTGTTTGTATGTCTAGTTTAAACATTATTGTTTAATAAGCATATTGATTAAATTCTAAATTGTAGTAAACCACTATATTCAACTCTACTATGATGTAGTACTATTTAAATATAATTATGTATTATTATTATTGTCTCTGCTTTTTTCTTAGGCATAAGAAAAAAAAAACTAAAAAGGCATAAATACATTTCCAATGTTAATGTTCCGTCTTCCCTGTCTGTCTCCCTACACCTCAACACAGGGTGGACCATCATCTCAGTGATCAATAGCACACACAGGCTCTCAGGCATTGTGGCGAGGTGCACACTGATGAACTCATTATTGACCAGGTACTGAATCACTACGTAGAAACCATACTGTAGTTGTTTGCAGGTGATATTCAAGGATAACTACTTTATTCAAAACACATTTATTCATACAAAAATATGTATAAAGTTTAAAGCTAGATTGTGAAAAAGCTAAAGATATATAATTGTCTTTAGAAAATGTCTGTATACAAAATACAAACAGGAAACTACTATCCACCAAAATCCTCCCAAAATGAAATACTAAGTGACAATTCAATTTGGTCTGATTTATTTGAGTCTTTTATTAATGTGTTGCTGCAGTAATCAGTGTCAAATCAAATGTTGGTCCTTGTAGCCACTTGACAACGATCAATGAGACCAATTTTTCATGTGACAGACTAATCAATAATGGGTTTAATTACAGATCTTACTGTGATATCTCAATAACTGTGCAACCAGTTGAGTCAAAAAGGAAAATAATTATTCACTACAGTACATATAAATTCAATTCAATGTTTCCATATTTGTGATGGTCTGTCTCACTCTTTTCTGTATTTATAAAATGCAGTTAACGGCATATTGACATGTAATTATATGATTCTAAATTAGCCCTTATGACTGCCGGTGTAATTATTATTAAACACAGAATGTGTTTCTTTAAGATGTATAACTTATTTGGCTATATACAAATGTACTTAGTGAAAGTTGACTTGGATAAAATCATCCACTGTAAATGTAAATAAATACTTGAAATATAGAACTGGTACTTGTTGGCTTCAAGAGGGTTTCTTTGGAATTTTGAACTATATGGAAAAAATCTGGAAAATACACAGTGATGAACAGTACATTGTTGAAATATTACTTGTAGGTGGATTATATTCAGACAGATAAAAATGCTTCAACTTGCAAAAAACAGCTACCATGCACGCACCCACACACACACACACACACACACACACGTCATACTTGCCCATATATTTACGATCTTACTGTATGTTCTTCTCAGATGCCGTGTGTTCCCTGTTCTCACAGGGAAATGAATAAGTGAGTACATCAAGCTCTATGGGTGAACTCCTTCCATTCTTCCTAATGTGACACTGAGATATCTTCAGCCTCAAGCCACTAATCAAGCCACGACACTAATCATAACATGTTTTCACACAAAAGACTTGACAGTGGCTGTGAAGCCAGAAACAGCTGGAATGTTTGTCTACATTTCTTATGAATCCAGAGTTGATTTTCTGAAAGCATTCCATTACAGAGATTAATTTTGCGTAATTTAAAAGAGGTGTGTGTATGTCCGCGTGTGTGTGTGCGCACGTGTGTGCTCATGTGTCGCATTGACTGATTACCATTCACCTGAGTAATCAGTGTTTGGGAGGATTTCATGAAAACATATCACTGTCATCTCCTATGCACAGTGCACAAGTACATTTCCTTCCCCTTAGGTATGTCATACTGTACTTAAATATATCGTATTTGGCCACCCGGCGGTACCATCTGATTGTCTTTGATTTTGTTTGTTTATTAACCCTTGTGAGGTCCTTAATTTTATCGAATTATGCCATCCGATTGTGTATGCTTTTGTGTGTTCTTAAATTGTCATTTCTGTGTTTATTTATTTATTTCTTAACCCTTGTGTTGTCCTGCGGTCAAACTGACCCAAATCACTAGATCTTTGTAGCAGATAGAAGGCGCTAAACCTAATTCTACAGGTTACACAGACATTTGATGTGCACTGCTGACACAACAAGGTGTGAGTTTGAAACCTGAGGACAACAGGAGGGTTAAAATGCACGAAAAAAACAACACAAATTGGCATTATGTGGACGTCTTGCTAAACATACATACTAATTCAGGAATACACACACACGCACACACACACAAACAAATGTCTCAAACACACTCACAAACAGGGTTACTATTCCTTACTTCATACATATACACTCATTCTCTGTTTCCCTTGCACTTGATCTCTTCCCCAGTCAGTCAACCCTCCCGCTGTCTTAGGGAGTTCAGCAGACTACCAGAAGCCATCTGCAAAATGCCATAGGTCCGTGTTGTGGTTGGCGCCCGCTACTGGCGAGTGCACTGGGTCACTGTGACCCATAGGACAGCGGGAGGGTTTTAATCAGCCCATCAGGCAGCAACCTCAACAGGAGATGGTGAATTATTGATGCAAAGGCCACAAGGAAAAGAGGGTGAAACAGCAGGAAGAAGAATTGAGAGGTAAAATAGAGAGACAAGACAATGACAGAGCTACAGAGAGGCTGAGGAAAGAAGAGAAAGACATCTTTTAACACAGGCTAGTTCTCGGGCTAGTCAGCCATCAAGGTTCCCGCTGGGAGGCCCACAGCAGTGATGGAACCACTACAAACCTGAGCCCTTGGCTGTTACCAAACCTTGGGGACCGGAGGAAACACATCACACAGGTCTATAACACTAGTCTCAAATGCCATCGCTGATTATTTAGAACTCGGACATGGCAGGTATATTTTAGTTTTTTAAATGTATTTCTTATTGTATATTTCTATTATTTTTTTAAATTTATATAAATTAAATAAATTAAATAATAAAAACCATTATTATTTTTGTTATATAGTACTAGTCATTTGTTTGAAAGGAACTACAAACACAGCTATGTTGCATTTAGTTTGCCTACAACAAGACAGGATCAGTATCAGTATCAGTATTTCAATACATTGCATCTTTATATGTGAGTTAACTGACTGATATTGAATGAGAAATACCAGATGGTTTCATGTGGCCAAATTAAAGTAAGCACAAAACAACACGCTGCTGTTGAAATATGTATTATTAAATAAACCCTCCTGCTGTCCTCCGGGTCAAACTGACCCAATGCACTACCTCTTTGTGCCAGATAGAAGTCTACAGCTTACACACACACATATGATGTGCACTGCTGGCACAGCAAGGTAGTGTGTTTGAAAGCCGAGGACAACAAGACAACAAAAGAAACAAGCAGTGCAAATTAAAGGACAGATTACATTGCAGACAGGTTCCAAATAGGAGCTAACAGATGTCATATCTATCAGCCGGAGACATCGGGTCCCAGCACAATCAATAGCTGAGGGCTAAATAAAACAAACCTTAGCACAGTACAGGTAGAAGGAGAGTTGTTATTGATGTTCCTGAAATGAGAAATACGTGCTTCTGTTAGAGGTAATGGCTGAGGTCGGGACCCCAGAGAATGAAAGAGGAGTAACATTTTGCAACTGATACAGTAATGAATCAGTAATTCAACAATCAAGCCTATTACATTTACAATTATGTTATTCAGTGGGTGATTATCCAAAGCCACTTAGTAAATACATTTACAAGTTAAGGAGGCGGTAGGGGTTACAAGGTAACCCTATGTGTTATATACTTGATAGTGCTGTGCAATGCATACTGCGCAGTAAGCACTGTGTTTCAAGGACCACCATTGATAGGATGTTATGCATCAGACTCCAGGCTTTTTGTAGAGGGACCGTTATACAGTAGGTGTGATTTACCTCTACTGCTACATATGTGCAATCGTGCATGTATAGCAAAACTCTGAATCCTCACGGGAACAAACCACTAATTGAACCTCAAGAAGACAGATGTAGTAGTAATCTCTGGACACCAATGTTTACACTGTACGTCACTAAGATTGCTGATTGCTTAAATGGTCACACACTGTAAAATCAATAGCATTGTTATAAAATAGATTGCACAGTCTGTAAGCACACAGGTTTTGAATGTATAGGTGAGTGTGTGTGTGTGTGTGTGTGTGTGTGTGTGTGTGTGTGTACTGTATGTACATTTATATGTCATTATGGGCAGACTTATCTGGTTTGAGATGGATGTCGTTTTAAAGAGGTGCTAAGGATGAGTTCATCTAGAACATCTCTCTACAGACATAATAAAATGGCAGGAAAAACATCAACACAGGCATGATTCACTCCTGCTGCTTCGAGCGCTGTTGGAGTAGTGTTTTAGCAAGGTGAAAAACGAGAAGGGATTAAGGGTGGGGACACGGATAAGTGGACGATAAATGATTATTAGAATTTTCCTCTACCAATCCGCTGATTAATGTGTTCAGTGCCATATGTTTTATTTGAGTGTGACGCCAGTGTACTCAAACTGCAATCACAAGCTACTGCTGAATTCAAAAATCTAAACTTCGAGAAAGACATTGAGAAAACAACTGCACTGCATTGTGTACTTATGTGTCACTGAATGGGCATGCAGGATATACTCGTAATGAGTAATGATTGTGACAACTGGCAGTGTTTTACTGCCTTTCTATAATATGTTTCTACAGATTCAATTATAAACATTTTTTGTGGTAAAAACCATTTAATTAGTTTATTTTTATAATATAATTGTATTTCTCATTATTAACTAATACATCAGTCTTCTACCTTCTACCGAAAAAGGTCAAAGAAGGAATTACAGAGAGGAACAAAATTAATCTTAAATCAAATGTATTTATAGAGCAGATTTATACATTTTTAAAGTGCTGTACAATTAAACGCAAAGGATCAAAAAGAATACAATATAAAAACAAAAGCTAACTAACATGACAGACACAAATACAAATCACCGTTTACCCTACAGACTCAAATGCTTATGAAAACATATAAGGTAAATGGACCATGTTTGGGAAACAGAAGTTCAGCAGAGGACCCTTGCAGCAAGCCCTCATTCAAGACGCAGTTTGACAATTGTGATGATGAAAAACAAACAATTGAACAACAATATATTTATTTGAGCTTTATGAAACCATATTTCTTATTACTAGTGTCACTATAACCTCCTACTACAGTCTGCTACTGTAAATGTTCAAAAACTCCTGCTCTTGATGCACATGCTAATGGAGCACCGACAGCAAAATGTATCTTATATTATGAATAATGTGTGCTATATAGTATATGATGCCTGTTTCTGCTGCTAATGAGATCGCCAGCTTGCAAATATCATTAATTTTAGGTAGCTAATCAGCTAAGGTAATTCTCATGGGTACACTAGTGGAAGAAAACAAAAAAACAGTAATCTACCAGAAAACACAAATGCTTTGTGCACACATGTAAAACTACACTAATGTGCACCCCTGCTTGCAGGCACACACTTCCTAACACACTCCACAATACACACGTATCACTACACAAACAATGTACTTGAAGGAATGGCATGTACATACCCAAACATGAAGACTATGTGTAAACACACATACACGTTACCATTTACGGCAACACCAATAGCTGGGAGATGTAATAAAAGCCCCTTCTAAGTTGTGGCAGTTGTGTTCCAATCATGCAGATTTATGCAGGGTGTTATTTTAATAAGCTCATTCTTTAATTAAAGTTATGGCTGGCTTTCCCGCACTAATGAGCCATATGCGGATCTGAACACCATAGAGGGCTCAGGTTCCAGCTCAGGAAATCGCCTCTGCAGTCTATATGTCACTGTATAACCATATTTATTCAATAGCAGGACATATGTAACTTATTACACCTATACAGAAAGGCTATTATTGTGTTTCTGATACACACTTTTTCAAACTGTGTTAGCTGTATAAATATATGAAGCACACAAAGTACAGTACATGTACAATGTGAGCGATGTGGCTATACACTTTAATTATTATAATATTAGTATATTTCTGTTATGTTAGAAGGGTCATCGAGATTTGATGTACTGTATATACCACTTGATGGCAGTTAAAATATATGTAATGTGTTCATTTCAGTCCAGATCTAGTCTACTATGTGTCTCGCATACTTTTTTCATTGCATTACTTCTGTGGGTTTACTGTAATGAGTGTCTCCCTGTTATTTACGTGATGGGAACATTTTACGATATTGTATTACAGATGAAGACGTTCGTGCCTTACTAAAAAAGTGACATTCAGTAGTAAGTGAATAGCAGGCGTGGATTAAATTTCAATCAATCCTCAATTGGATTTAAAGTGTCTGTGTGTGTGTGTGTGTGTGTGTGTGCATGTGTGTGTGTGCGTGTGTATGTGTGTGTGTGTGTGTGTGTTTGTGTATCAGTATCAAGCTTCTCTGCTGAGCCGGAAACAGACCTCAGAACTGTCACAACCAAGCGACAACATGTCTTGTGCCAAGACGTGCTGTCATCTGTCAGAGGGACACAGTACACGCTGACACAGTTAAGGGTCATATTAAAGGTAAGTATGATTGACACTCATGAACGCACATGGATCTGGATCCACATTTTCAAGAGCTAGAAGAGGGATCTTTACCCCTGATTGGAGCACTGCCATCAGACTCCAGCTCCCAAAACCGTCACTCAAACCAGAGAAGCCACAGTAAAGTATGTTGATGGAATGAATCAGTTATAGTACCTGCATAAGAATAGGTGTCTTCACATCAACATGGGGTCACAAGATAGGAAAGGCTGATGTGAAAGTCAAAACATGTACTGTACAGTATACACAGTCTCTGGAGAAACCCCTAGTGTCCACTTTGTCCTCCACCTGCCCCACTTCCCCCTTCTCTTCTCTCTCGTCCTTTATCCCTCCACTTATACTGATCCTCTCCGTCTCTCATTGTTCTTCCTCTCTATGCTGTCACTTCACTTCACACCATACTTTTCTACACTCTCTCCACTACACTTTCCCTCATCTCCCAGTTGCCACTGCATTACTATTTCAAGATTCTCTCTCTCTCTCTCTCTCTCTCTCTCTCTCTCTCTCTCTCTCTCTCTCTCTCTCTCTCTCTCGCTCGCTCTCTGACACATACTGTGCAATGTGTCCTGGCCTCTCTCACCCAGAGCAGCGGTAATTAGAGTGACGAGAGATGCTGTGTTAATGGTTGTGGCGAGCTCTGTAAAGAAGGGGTTTTAATGAGAGCCAGTGTGACAAAAAAAATAGGTTTCCAGTTTGGTTGGATGGTTTGCAGTTATGCTGACAGCATGCCACTTGTGGCCTGCAGAGGCTGAGTGCCTAACGATGGACATTTCACTGTGACCGACGGCATCATTTAAATTCAGTCCTGAGGAAAGTTTTCTGCTTGTGAAATCAACTTTAGTTAAAATTTTCACTGGTGGAATATATATATATATATATCTATATAAAATTGGAAAATGTAACTTTTCTGCTAAGATAATGGAAAGCAATCTGTGTAATAATAAATAAATAAATAAAAACATATGGACAAATGCACCTGCTGGAACTATGACTAGAAACAGTTTTTCTATACGTTAGTATCATATAGCTGTCTTTTTTTATCTTTATGTCTGTTTAGGATGTCAGGTTGAAGCTAACAACATTTATACTGGGAAGATTTTCTGAGAACTTCTTATTATAAACCTGTCTAGTTTCAATTTTTTGAAACATTCGCGTCTGTTAGAGCAACTTCACTGCCAAACTTGTAGGTATATTGTAGGTGTTTTCTTCAAAACACAGTCTCAACTAATCTGACATGCCAGATGGATTGTTGTTCACGGCTCCATCTGGGGATCCGTCCATAGGAACTGTTTGTTTAGGGTGGTTTCTTTTATAGGATAGTCAAATATGTTTAGATTGATTAGTCATTTTAAATGATATACTTCGTTATGTGATATTGACTATATCATTCAATACTTCCAAGATATATGAAAGTCATTTTTTTCTCATCCAAATGACTTCCCATTGCATAATACTGATGTTTGCTTTAATATCAATGTAATATTTCAGAACACTTCTCATTTTGGCACAATAGTCTTTTGACTCTAAAACACAACCTTCAACCATAACAAGTTTACCAGGCCTTCTGTCATTTATCTCAATGATGTTTAGTGAGTGAATACTCACAGTCGCATAACAACATTTCTGTTTTGTCCTTATTGCACTGCCTACAGTATGTACGATGTCTGAATAGGATATTTCAGCAAGAGGAGAAAGAAAATAACATATTCATTAAAGATATGGCAATCTTACTGTTCACTGGCTAAGCAAATCTTCTTGATGTCTAGAGAATGTGTTTAGATCAGCAAACGAGAGGCAAGCGTGAATATCTCCGGCTAATAAAAATGCAAGCCAGACAGTAGATTGTGCAGTGTGCAGAACCACACTAATTAACATCTAGGATTATTAAAGAAGGCTGTGCATTCTCCTGTGTGGTTGTGTGTGTGAACATTGCAACACTGTGGTTGTCAACAACCACTGCACCACCCAGCTGTTTCCCCATGAGTCTCACCATGCATGGGGTTTCCTTTTCACCAACCGAATAAGAGTAAAAGTTAAATGCCCTGCCTAAATATTTATAAACAAAACAATGAGCCTACTGTACAATACGTACAGTAGGCCTACTGTATTGTGGGTTGCTGTTGCAAGGGTTGCTGTCATTATGGCGAACTTACTTAAATTATCTTACATTATCATGCTTGCATTATCGTCATCGACAATGTCTACACAGCCAAGGATAACATTTTGGGGCTTTATCACTCCGAACCTCGAACTGCAGGCTCATGTTAACGCTAACTGCAAAAATAATCAAAATCCTGCTATTTGGTCAAATGTCAGCAGATAACATTGGATTGGCAGTACATAATATTCTTTGTGTATTCCCCCATAAACATCACTTTGCCATCTAGCGAGCATTCTTTCAGAACATTAGTTCTAGTAAGAAAAGGCATTTTCAACTACCAACACAAGATGATAAAAGCATAGTTGAGAAAAAAAGTCAATCTCCTTATGGGATAACATAACCCAGCTAATATCTGAGTATAGTGTATCAATTCTAACTGAAAAACACTGCAGACATCAAGGCAGAGTTTAACTTTAATTTGACTTTGATGTACTGTACCTAACTTACACCTGATCACGACCCCCCTCCCCCCTTACACACCCCCCCCCCCCCCACCCGAAATTTGATGTGTCATGTTTAAGAAGCAATGGAATGTATCATGGCAACAATAGTGCTAGTTCTGTCCCTCTTTCTCATCCTCCTGAGACAAATGCATGGTGTTTCCATGTGTGGTTGTTCTGCTGGCAGACATACTGCGTAAGGTATTGAAATCAATTGCCATGGATATGGCATACAATGGCACCAACTACTCATCTATTTTCCCGTGTCGGAAATGATGCTGCTCAAGCGTGCCAAATAACTGACAAGTGAGAACTGAGTCAACATAGAGTTAGATTAAGGAGGTCGTAAATGCACACATTGGCTTTTGTTGTTTTGGAGAAAATGTCACCTTGATTGCAACTAACACTACAATTATGTTAGATGGAGCGTGTAAACTCCATTGCAAATGTCCTATTATCTAGCTGATGCTGTTGAGGAGTAGATTTAGCAAAATAAATGTAAAATAATATTTGTAGGCCTAATTATTATTGTATACTTGACAGGAAATTAGTATAACAGAGGAGCATCATTTAAAAATAGAATTACTGATAATATTACTATTGTTGTTTAATTATAAGTTAAAAAGCACAGTTTTAACGTATTGTTTAAATGCAGTAGAGGCAGATATTATGTAAGAAACAGTGAACTAAAAGGAAATTCCATTGTCCTTTTTCACTGCTATTCAGTCAAGCTGCTGCTGAGCAGACACAGTCAAGGTGCATCCACATAAATCATTTAATGTGAAAACTTTGAACAGAAAAGTAATTACCTGGCAATGTAAAAAAAAATGAAGGAAACGTATTTTGAGTGATTTTCTTTATAACCTCGCTTTTCAAGATAAATATGCCAATTATTTGCGGCAGTCATTCTTACCCTGAAAGTCTTAGCTGTTTATTCCAGCATGTCTTCAAAATCAAAAAGACAAATCTTGCCGTTAACAAGGATATGAAAGTACACCATGTTTTTTTTCTGTATTCATTGGGCTGCCTGACCTTTGGGAATAAATCCATAAATCCCTAACATCTCCAAGAAAATACATCAAATAATGTTAAATAACAGCTTAAAGGAATGGCGTTTCATTTTTGCTCACAGAACCTTATATATTTATTGTATATGTAAACACAACTACTTAAAAAACATAACTTGTATTAGTCTGTGGTTGTGGTTGGTAGTACAATGGCTTGTGTAGGCCATGCCCTAGTCAATGTGTCTTTATTGACCAAATACCATGTGAAGACAATGATTTGATTTGTAATACGGAATGCCATGGTCATGTTTCAATTATCCTATGTGGGGATGGGGATTAATGGGTATTTCAATTGCACATACAAGTTGGGGTTGTGGCAGATTACACCAATCTGTACCTGGTGTGACAATCACTTGCCTCATGCAGCGCCACACATCCTCTATGATTAGATCAGTGTCGACTGTACCCTGGGCAATGTTCTCCAACTCACTCCCCTGAGGTGATGGCAGCAGGTGAATGGCGCAACAGTGGGCCTCAAGAGCTCATCAGGGAATCTTGGATGGTTAAAATGCTGTTGTCTGTAGGACGTGCCTGCCCACTCCCTACCGTCACTTCATACCACTCCACTGACAGCCCCACAGGATGCCATACAGTACACGCTGCCTGCCGGTACAGCCTGCTGAGACGCATCCGTGAAGAGGACCTTTCTCCAGTGTGCCAGTGGGCCAGGTGAGCTCTGGCCCCACTAACATCAGATCAAACCCCTGGTTAAGATGTCTCAGTGAGCAGATGAGCTTCCCTGAGGCCATTCTCTGACAGTTTGTGCAGACGTGCCATCTTTCATTTGTCCATGCGGATGGTCTTCTGCATGAGAAAAAGACTGACTGCCCCGTCCTCCGAAACACAGCTATTCATTAATACATTCATACATATACATGCATCTGTTAACAGCTCTAGTGGACATTCCTGTTGAAAGTGTGCTAGTAGTAAATTCCCTCAGTGCTTGATGTCTCTGTGGCATGGTGTTGTATTGAGCAACACAAACTGTGGATTATGTTATTCCTATCATAAAGAACACATGTAGAGATCATACTGTTAATCAGCATTGTGACATGACATGCTTACTGACGGGGATGTTATGTAAAATTATAACGTGGGCAAAATTTGAGAGACAAGAAAATGTCTAAAATCTTTAAGTTTACCATCTAAAAGAACAGGAGGAGAAACATGCGTCCATACAAAGCTGTTCAATGTGTGTTTGCGACTATTTGTACAGTATGGGTATATGTGTTTATACTTGCGTGTGTGTACTCTGTGACTATCAGGCAAGGCAGACTGCTTGTCTTGCTCTCATCCTCACTCGTCCACTGACAATCTACAGGTGTTTTTAGAAGAGGGTACGTGTGCATGTGTGTGTGTACATGATATGTGCCAGCCAAAGTTAACTGGCCTCTGCTTGCTTTGAACCAACCCAATGCCATTAGAGTAAAATAAAAAGTGTGGTTTGTTCCGTGTTTGTGGCAATCATCCAGCACGGCCTTGTTTAGATAAAAGTAGAGTGTTAGCTTACAAACCCCTTACCTCTACCGCCAGCCTCCCACCTACTGCCATCAGCCTCTCCTCTTCTCTCATGTAATTGCATGTTGCTCTCTCGACACCTCTCCTCCGTTCCCATCAATTGCTCTCTTCCTCTCTTTATTTCTCCCTCTCTTCTCTCTGTCTCCCCTCTCTTCCTTCTCTCCCTTTTTAGGTGTCATCCTCTGTTTTATGTAATCTATCTAGTTGTGTAGCGTCTGCCCCTGGGGCAGGGGTGAGAGGGCCAGCCAGCCAATTACTGTCCATGGCGGCGTTAAGGCACGAGGACCCAGGCGAGACACCCGACACTTTGCCGCGGCTGCCCGGTGTGACGGGCGGCCAAAGCAGGTCAAACGCTGGCCTCTCACTCTCTCTCCATTGTCTGTCGGGCGGTTCTGTTAATGGAGCTGACAAACAACCACCTGGCAACCATGAACAGCCAGTATGTGAGTTGGAGGTAATGTAGTTGATTACACACCAGGCATGTACCCGTCCAACAACAATTAGGAACATCACTGCATAGAGAAAAGGCAGGAACAGAGGAAAATATAACAAAATGAAGCTCTGTTTACAGATGGTAAACCTGGAGAGGAAACTGAGACTTTCAGTCGGAGTTTCACAAGAGGTTTTGAGGATCTAAAAAACACGACATGTATTGCAGTTTTAACCAGGCAAGATGATTAATAAGGACACAATGCTGCTTACAGTCTCAAAGTACTGTACATGCCATGGTTACATTG
>JAODUG010039064.1:0-21521 GCA_027564795.1 Aphredoderus sayanus
ATATATATGTATATAAAAATGTATGTATGTATGTATGTATGTATATATGTATGTATATATATAGCCTTTCTTTTTTTTTTATAAATCAGGCTGCCCCCTGGAAGCACCAATTCAGAACTGCCTGGGACACTACTTATGCTAGATTTACCACCAAAACAAGTGTTCTCAAAGCAGGGGTTGGGACCCTCAGAAGTGACACGCTTTTGTGGGGTTCGTCCTGAGGTTCATATTTGCAGACTTAATTTTTTTACAAATGTACTTTGCGTATGGGATTTTAATTCAAAACCTTTGAAAATGGCGGTGATACAAGGTTCTGTATGAGTACTGTGACAGCACACACTAGCCTACAGCATAACACTGTTGAAGCCATGTGCACCTTCTCAACATGTGGTAGCGGTGTGCATGTGCGAGTGTCAGGGTTAGCGTTAAGGAAACGGTGTGGTGAACCTCCCTCCGGATCTTAAGAGGCAGACTCGTTAATATTTCAGACCAGTAATAAATAAGTCAGACAGACTGCAGAGAGATAAGGTGACTCTACAGGAAGCAGAGCAGAGAGAGAAGAGGAGCATATAAAAGAATAGGGGAAGTGAGCGAGCAAGAGAGAAAGAAAAGAGAAAGATATGAGAAATAATCAACAATAGCCTGACAAAACATGATTAAGAGAGATAGGGCAGTAAAAAAAAAGGACCCATTTGACTACAAAAAGTAGTAGAATCAAATAAAATCCTAGCCAGTTACCAGATTTGCCCACCAACAAGTCTGGCATCACTCCCCTTTCTAGTGTTTGGTTGTTACGTCAGTCATTGATTTCCTCGTGATCCCGTGCTAGACTAAGCTTCTACTCATTGGGTGACCTTCTCCCAGCAATGACAATTAAGAATGCATTAACTTTCTCATTTAAAACCATCCAAAACATATACAATAGCCAAGCTGCACAGGTCGGCGGCCATCTTGGTGATGATTGTGTATGCCTAATTTGAAGGTTTCCTGCACCCAATCAGGGAACTTCTTGTTTCAAAGTCTTGCCAAATATGTAAATTTCAAACAATAGACTGAAAACTGATGCCAGACTTGTTGGCAAGCAGTGAGACCAGGGGTGTTCAGTTGAATACTAACATGGATTGCACTCAGGATAATCAAATCTAGGCAGCTTCAGCAAAAAAGGTAAATTACTTTAGAACTGAAGACTAGATATAATTAGGTAATTTAGTAGTATGGTATATTTGAGGAGCACTTGTTCATCAGGCATCTTGCTCAAGCGTACCAACAGCCCATTTCAGGAACTGAACCATGCCCAGGACCTCCCATATATTTATGCTCTCTTGCCCGCTAACAACTGGAGTCAGTGATTAAAACAACTATCCATATAATGTTCAGCAGCCGTAAAATAATCATTGGCATTATAACGTTATTATTGTTGTCATAATGCTTAATGTACCAATAGAAGGTAATGGAGAAGGTCCCTTTGTCCTTGACGGTGTTTATTTCTTGCTCATTCATGGACACGGCACACACAAACAACCTTGTGCACACAAGCATTCCCCTGGGAGTAATATCCTAGACAGTCAAGGTGAACAACAGATTTTGATTTCTACAGACAAGAGAGACTGGGATTAATGGGAAGATGGGAAAGTAGAGACAAGAAGGAAAGGAGGAGGGAGGGGTAAAGACAGACCAGCAGGGAGACAACAAGAGAAAACAGAAGGCAGGGAACACATACTGAAGGAAAAAGGTCAACCGGGACAGAGGGAGAATATGAACAAAGAGTGAGCATGGGGAAGAAAGATGAAAAACAGACAGAAGAACAAGGTAGAAAAGTATGTCATGCTTTCTGGCAAGGGGAGGCAGCCCTTCGTTGCTATGGCTCTCCATCCAGCAGCAGATAAAGGATCAAAGGCAGAAATCTTCCACTGATACTTCATACACATCGTGACTAACTGCCTTGTTGCGGTGATGTGTTGAGGCTGTTACCGTCCACCTCTCATGCCATAGACATCCAAGCTATAAAAGTTCAAATAAGTGTACTTTGATCCTTTCTGGCTAGTCTTGGCACCATAGCCCCCAAATGAATGCAATAAGAAGAAACCCCTCCCCGGGAAAGTTCTCTATCAAGCAGACCGCTCACTTAACAAATCTCAAGTTCAATGTATGCGTTTGTCAAGTACACTTTGCAAAGCAGCAGCAACAAAATGCAACACAATTGTACTAGACTGCAAAGACAATACAACAAGCTAACAAGCAGTTTGGAATATTTGCATTTGTTTTGCAGACAAATACATTCCTATTCAGGGAATTGTCTTGTATATTGTTTTTATATGTGTTATCAAATACATGCTCATTCTTCTAGATTTAAGTAACACACTTAACACATTTCAAAATACAGGGTGTTTCAAAACGATGGACCCAAATTAAGCAGTATATTTTACAAAGGCAACATGTTGCAATTAAACACGTTACAAACGGTTTAAAGAGTTATAAAGAGTTATTAAGTAAATTATATACCGCTCTTTCAAGTGGTAAGAGTTTCATTCATGTGTAGTTTGTGGTTGCAAAGATATAGCAATTGCAAATCGGGTCATCATTTTGAAACACCAAATATTACATTATGCTTTTCTTATTGATGTCACACTGACGTTTTGACTTGATCAAGTTCAAATATCAACAAGCTTTCTTAAGAATAACTTAAACTTTATGGTATTATGAATTTTTAAATTACCAGACAGTAATGCCTGTGACTGGTGTAGCACACAAGCTGTAGTATGCAATTACTTACTTTAGTGCCTGAAGTTATGTCATTTGATTTTCTGTAACTATTTCCAAATTATAGTATTCATAGTTCTAAAAATTAATTTAAGTTTAAAACATCTAAACAATGTGAGATTTTGGGACTCTGAGAATGCAAAAATATTACTGTCTTAAAATTGTAAGAGGTATGTAGTAACAAACCACATGAATTGGTTAAGACATCAAGTAGTCCAATTCTTTTTTCTTTAAGTGATTTGAAGATGGTAGTGTGGGTAGTTTAGAAATTTCTTTTGAATTTAATTGGGCCTTTTAAATGGGTAAAACCGCATTTGACTGTAGTACTGGTGTTGTCCACCATACAAGATAGGGAGCCAGCCTGGTTACCTGGTTCGTGGATCACATTTTTCTACAGTATTAGCCAATGGAAAATCTCTCTCAATTGTATGCCTCCTCAATCGCTTTAAACACCACCCATATTGAGGTGTAGCTCCGATCTCTGGCATTCACCGGGTTCTGTTCTACTGCTGTTTTTTGGCTCAGTTTAGAGAGAAGGGTTTCCGAGAGCCTTGAGCTTATACAGTAGCATTGGCAAACATCACTTTAAGCTTTCCTTTATAGCTTTAACACAAATCAATGATGAGCCTTTTTATGCACCCCTATCCAACTGCCCACTCTCAAACCCATATGTAAAGTATTACATCACAACCAGACAAACAGTGGATTCTGAGTCTGACACGCATCTTATGGAGCCCTCAAATATATTCATCAGTGTTATGTGACAAATGACGTCTGTGTGCAACTAAAACCTCTATTAAATGTCGCTATCATGAAGTGCACCTTAGGTTCAAGACAGTTCTTACAGCGCATATACAATTACAAGCTCATCTTAATCATGGATGCTTGCAGGTTGGGATATTCTCTCTCTCAGCTAGGGGTCATAAATCTCAAAGGGCCAGAAGCTGAAGTGCATGGCAAACATTCTACAGGAACATATCTACACAAAACAAACAGGCACAAATTTCCTTCCACTGAAAAAAAAACGTACATTTGTAATGAATGCTATAAAAGGTGTGATCTTTTCCGTGAGTGTAAATGAAAGGCAAGCTGGCTAAAGTCGGCTTCACAGTAGTGAGCTCCTACAGTGGATTGAAACCATCTGCTAATATCAGACGCTCATACAGTATCAGCCGCATTCCTCTCGTCTGGTTGGATGGCTGGACTCTGGAGAGCTGTTCACACAAAAGCTCAAAGTACCCACTACAGACCATAGTAATAAAGCCATGCTTGAAACAGACTTGTTATATGTGGGAATGATCCATAACAATTACCTTGTGTAAAGTTTTAAATAAGAAAGTATAAATGAACAGTCCCCAGAGTAAAAAAAAAAAGGAAAAAAGAAAAAGAAGGTTTTTAGGTTCCATGTGCGCTGTAAATATATATATATATGTGTATGTGTGTGTGTGTGTGTGTAGTAGTAGGCTGCCTGGGCATGCACACAAGTAGTGCAGTGCTTAAACCAAGGAAATGTCGTACTTTTCATAAAAAAAAAATAATAATAATAAAAATTGCACCTGTCCTGCCCACAAACACAGCTGACCAGAGCCATAGCAGCAGCTGTTGATAATGCTTTCACTCAAACACACACACACACGCACGCACACGCACGCACACACACAAACTTAACAGCTGCAAATTACTACCCTCTCTTAGACAACATTCTTGCCTAGCTTGCCCCAATGCCTGACTCAAACTGTCAAACTTCCCCTAACCATTATGGGAAGTTTGACGGTTAGCGCCATGAGGGCTGACAGCATCCCTTTGTTATTGTTGTGTGCCAGTTAAACAATATAACATTTCAAAAATGTTCAACTGTGGCTGCACATATTATGACTGGTTAATCATTTAAATAAAAAAATAAAAATTATGACTAGTTATACATTAATTCCTATCTATAAAACACAAGTACGTTATACGTTTCCTCCATAAAGCCTATGCGTAGGCCTATTAATAGGATCTGTAATAAGGGCGGCAACAAACGTAGCCGGTATCTGTGTCTATAAGTTAATAAATATACAAATATTGTTCTATTGGGTACAGAGATGTTAGATATATGTAGGCATAGTATAAATTAACCTACTTTATAGTTTGGTTATTCAGATTATAGACAGCAAAAAACAAAAAACGTCTGTCAGGGATGGAATTGTCAATCGGCACATCCATCCATCCATCCATCCATGTGACAGAAATGTCTTGGTTAAGGTTATTACACCCGTTTCCATCAGCACTTTAGGTCAGGGTTCCTCAGATCGGGGTATGGGTACCCTTAGCAGCATTTGGAAGTACTACAGGGGGTATATTACAATTTTATAAATAATTATAGTAGCCTATTTACTGTATAACTTTTAGCAGCACTTGGAAATACTACAGGGGGTACATTACAATTTTGTAAATAATAATAGTAGCCTAATTACTGTATAGTTTTTACTTTTATTTATGCTTAACATTGAATATTTTATATGATCAAATAGTATATTTAGGTTTATTCTCTTGTCTGGTACTTGGGATGGATGGGGGTTCAGAAGCCAAACATGTTTGAGAACCACTGCTCTAGCTGATGTTGCACATTCTGATATGGTGAGATAAAGATACAGTAGTCCAATCATGTGTAAGGAAGTTTGATTGAAATGTATCAACACCTTCTTTAAGACATGAAGATTATGAATTGAGAGGTTCCAGAATGGTTCTCGCGGAGCTTGCAAGATCAGGGCGGTCTCACTGCAGAACAAACACAGACTATGCATGGTGGTGTAATAATAACAGAGAAGAAAAGCCCAAACCATGCAAGTGATAAAACCAAACATTTATATTCTCAGTACCGCTCACAGTGAACTTGTTTTAACACTGTAGTGCCACAGAGTGCCAACAAGAGTCTTTTGCGTCATTTGGCCCACATCTTGGTTTGCCCACAGCCCTGTTTCCATGGTGCAATGTTCCCAAAGGCATGCACAATGCATTTTGCCATGAAAGACAGGACACCATCAAAACCTCATCTAAATAGACGACTTAAACAATAATAACACTGCAAGTGTGTTCATGTGCTAGCACAAGCCCACACAATATTGTGTGAGCAGGCCAACACAGAACTGCACACTAAGAGGGGGGCCTAAAATTAGGGCCAGGAACGACTAAAAAGGGTCATTAAGCCCCATTCATTCCCTACTAACCCCATTAAAAATAATGAAAAAGAATGAAAGCAAGAGAGAAGAAGAATAGAAAAAGATCAGAAAAGATCAGAAAACCAACAGACTAGACCCTCACCCAGACGCCAACCCTTAGCCGACCCCAGCGAGTCCCACTGGGAGCTGAGTGGGTGTGGTGTAGGATACCAAAGAATGTAAAAGACCATTCAGTGGAAACTTCACAAACAACTCTCAGCAAAGCCATATTTGAGCCCACACGTCCAGACCGCCTCACTCTCACAGCATGTTCATGTAGCACAAGTGCTGGTGTGAGTGTGACTTGGTTCACCGTGAAATTTATATTTTTTCTGGTTGGAGATGGGTGTATATTTAGTTTTGGGGGGAACGGGGGGGTGAATTATTGAACGGTTGGTGCCAGAAGGGAAGCAGAACACAATGTGTCTGGAGAGGGGTCCCCCTAGCAGATCAGTTAAAATGCAACATTTAAAGAATAAAAATAAAGAAATAGCCCCACAGTATCTCATAAAAATAACTACCACACACACACACACACACACACACACACACACACAGTACAAAACTCAAAAGGACGCATGATGTGTCACTAAAGGCACTATTACCACACAGTCCCACATGCCACAACAACACACTGGGACTGGAGGATCTTAGAATGTTACTAGGATTTATTGTATGGAAAAATGAGCAGTGGGTGGGCAAGGACAGTGACAGCAGACGTTTATTGAAGGAGCAAACATCAAGTTGCCCTGAAATACAGCCACCCATTCGCCTAATCACTCATTCAGGCATATATGTTGGAATCTATGACTCCACTTCTCAGAGGAGCTCAGAGTCTGAGACAGACCTCTGGCTTCGGCAGTGGGGAGAAATTATCCAAAAGGTCAGAAAGCTTCAGCAAAGTCGTCATTGATCTCTGGTCTCTCTGCAGAGTTTGAACAGTTTGTATGTACTTTCCAAGCAAACCATCACCGTGCCTTGCACACTGATTTTCACTCCACACTCCGGAACGGGAAGGATGAAGAATGTTCCTTTTGCCCCGAGTGGCAGAGGTACAGCATGTCCAGGAAGATAGAAACTAATGCTGCCTATGGTTTAAGTTTCTGTCTTATTGCATTCACCGTTGTCTCCCCTTCCTCATGCTGGGAGGTGCCTTTAACCAATAGGCATTGCTCTTCCACCATTGCCACTACATTTTGAAACAAATGCTCGACTTAAAAACCATATCTGATTCAGGGTGGCTGAGCGAATGCTCATGCAAACAGGGTCTCCAGATTATAATCTCTGCGAAAAATGAGCTGTGAGCAAAAACATTGTCCGGAGCCAGGCTACCTGCTTTCTACCACTCCTCAGATTTGCCACAAATTAATAGTACCCTCACAAAGATGGCAGCTCTAGATTCTGTAGAACATGGGTTGGTAGGAAGGCTTACATTGGAACTCATTAATCAAGCCTCCCATTTCTGTTGCCCATTATTGCTCCTATAAACATAGTCAGTATGGCACTGACTGATGAGGTGGTGAGATGCAGGTTTCTGCCACCGGTACCCCTTTGGCATTTCACAGGCTGCCATAATGTTGAGCTTCCCCTCAGCGACTGGATAGTCCATGTTCATCTTCACGCTACACCTTGCATCTCTATAAACAAGGTGTAAACATTCACACACACACACACACACACACACACACACACTATGTACAAACAGGTTTCCTAAACATTTCAACTTTGTCACATTCAGGCTGTGTTTGGTTTTTCCTCAATCTCTCCCTTCATTTGCTCATTCTTTCTAATCCTCTTGCCTAATGCCAGCAGTGCAATTACTCCCCTGCAGACTCCTTCTTTCATCTCCCCAGTGTGGGCACAGTAGGGATTCAAGCTGCTCACCATCTAAACTAGACATATCACAGACAAACCAGAAATAAGAACCTGGTATTTTCACTAACAGGCAATCTTAATTTTACATGAGGTGAACAAAGAAGACACCATGGATCAAATGAATACATGGAGAGAAGGGTGAAAAATAAATATTTTCCTTCAACTTCACTTCCCCATAAAATGTTCTCTCACCAGCTCAACGTTAAGACAAAACAGCACTAAACTAAAACAAGGCCAGGTTTATAATCATGTTTTTTAAATGACCATAAGGCAGCACAAAACGTTTGCAAGGAATTTCCCCAACCAACTGCTTTTATCCAAAAATCTATGCATACAGAAAGAAAAAATGTTAAAAAGGCACACAGAGAACAGTCTTCTCATATTCTACAGTAGGGGTACTTGTACAGCACCTAAAGCTAGAGCCTGCAGCAAGTTCCAGAAAGGAGAACATCACTACCTCACTATCATGAATAGCAACAGGGAGCAAATAACTCACGTTAGCATTATATTGAAGCTGAATCACAAAACAATATCCCTTATATCACATCAGATCATGTAGATCTTCCTACACATCTCGTTCTGTACACCCCCCAACAAGCTAATATACAGTACAAATGACTAAGTCACTGGCATGAAACATGGATTATATTGGGACAAATGTGTTATAATGGCATTTGTGTAGTTGTGTGTATTCCATGTGGTGAAGAAAATGTGAAAGTATTTTCAATAGACTATTCCTGATCTCTTACACCAGACTCTGTAGTAAAAGATATAAAGTGGTGAACTCTGCTCACAACAATGCGTTACCCATGTGTGGGGTGGAGCTTCTGAGGGAGCACCCTATGGCACTAAAGAGACATGCATTTTTGTTTTGATTAGAGTTTTAAGTTAGCATGCATTCTCGAGAATAACATACATTACCTTTAAAGTCCCTGCATTCCCACATACGTTTTTTGAGTTAATGTAGTTGATAAACCACTCCTCAGGACAGAATGGGTGTTTCCAGAACCCACCTTGATTGACATCTGCCTCTTCAGTTTTACGATTTGGCTTTTTAAATGCAGGTTATGGACCTCAGCAAATTTGCAGAATAGCTGTCCTGATTTAGATTATTTTATCAGCCAAAATAGCTCAAAGCAGGCCCACATATACCGTAGGTGGGCCCAGCAATGAAAATCTAAGTTTTGTAAAAAGATGCACGATTAGGAGAATCAGATCAAAATTAAAAGACTGTCACTGGACTAATATCTTTCAGACCATCACAGCCTTCTACACAACCATTTATTCGTTATACATCACTGTCACAGCACTGTGTGAATGGAGAAAATATTTTCAGACATCACACTAAGTAGCCAGTTGAGGAAGCGAAGCTATAGTGCTCTTGGTTTGCCACAGGCCACAGAACATTTCTCTACTGTATTTACTGCCTTTGGCTGGGAAACAAATTGATTGAAATTCACTAAGCAAAAGGAATTGTTTCACAAAAAAAGACTGCAGCCTGGAAACCATTTTGTCACTTCAAAAGAACGTGTGCAGGAATAAAGAAATTGTTACCGACAAAACTGCCTCTTGCCTACATGTGCAAATTTAAACATGGCCTTTCACAGCTTGTTCTCACTCAATGTTAATATTCTCATCTGTATTATTTTTCTCTCCTGTAATAGCATGCATTATCCTTCACAAAAAGGGACCCCATCCTTTTCTTTGAGGGAAGGATCACAAAAAAGTTATAGGGGAAAGGAAAAACTAACCATTGACCACGTTTGGTCAAAAAGGTACAGCACCTTGTGCTTTTATTACCTTATCCTCCATCTATGTTCATTTGTTAGAATATTATCCCTTATGCTCCATCAGTTCAAAAGCATTTAAACTCAGCTCCTCAGTCTGACTATGGGAACACGACTAAAAACAAAACACAACACACAACTTGCCGTAAGGTGTAGCATAATATCTGGGGTATTGAGAAAGGAAAGTGTGACAGGGGTTGAGAGAAGAGGAAGCAAAGAGAAGACAAGATAGTGAGCAAGGGAGAATGCAGTGCGGGGGAGGAGAGTGGGCCCTGTCAGTTTGAGTTTTTCAGTGGGTTGCTTTTATGGCTTCTTAGCATCAGAACTACAATGTCAGCCACAGCCACCGCTGAAGCTAAGCAACAATGTCTGTGTTCAGGCAGATGGGGGCTTCAAAAATCAATTAGTTTGAGGTTGTTGGCATCAAACTGAGGTATCATCACGCAAGAGAATGTAACAAACACACGCACAGTTTCTGTTCAGTTAACATAAAAACTATTTGCTGAGAAACTCTTGTGTGATTCAATGGCAAGCTGTTGCCTCAATGCAATGAACACACAAGCATGTTGGTGTGCTCTGGGCAAACACTAACATCTGCCAGACCACAGAAGTGAAGAAAAATGGGAGAGTTCTATTTGCTGGACTGATGATGGTGTGTGGTTGTTCTGGACAGCAAGGTAACTATAGTGACATGCAAGGAAACACTGCTGGGAGATATGGCACAAGATGTTTACAATGCATTCTGACAGAATAACAGAGAATGCGTCACTTCAGTCATGCTTTTCTCGTTTAGATTGGTTAAGATTTGTTACTCAAACACTGGGTTTGTTATGAGGTGCGTGTGATTGGATTTGGATGACAAACGTTGATTAAGCATATCATAAAAGTGTCAAAACAGTCCGTTTTGCATGATATCAGTGTGGACATTCAAATATAAATCTGTCTTGCATCAATGATGTCAACGTGCAGCAACATGTGTGATTATTGCAACGTAGATGAGAGCGACTGACTTTAACTTCCCCCACTTCTTACCTCTCCCCCATGGCCATCGAAAATCCCGAAAATGGATGGGTGACTCTTGTTCACGATGTCAGTGAGCACCTCAAATCGGTCTTCCATGTGGTCCCG
Organism: Aphredoderus sayanus; assembly: GCA_027564795.1. Classification (NCBI taxonomy): domain Eukaryota; kingdom Metazoa; phylum Chordata; class Actinopteri; order Percopsiformes; family Aphredoderidae; genus Aphredoderus; species Aphredoderus sayanus. Next base: position 10,751 of record JAODUG010039064.1, read on the forward strand.
TCGGCCTTGAATAGAGTAGACCGCTACATTGTTGCTCTTGAACTCCCAGGTCTTGGAGAACTCTGCGTCCAAAACGTCGAGCCCCCCGAATTTGTCATTCTGCATAATCTCTGCCACTTTACCCTTGACCATCTTGACCGCATCTCGGCTGGATTTGACGATGGTCTTAACCTCGTCGGTGTGGAAGAAGTAACTCCATAAAGCCAAGCTGATACACAACAGAAACAAGGTTTCTGGTCTAAGCAGAAAATAACGCATGATTCGCCCTAATAGAGACAGCAGTGTCATCGTATCTTCTATCATTTATACGGGCAGTGTAACGTCGGCTTGCTCTCGTTCACCCACAAATATCAGTCCATTGTTGCATAAGTGAGTCAGAAAGATAGCGTTGCCTATTTATCCGAGAAATTCGCGCTATACCATATTTGACTAGTATGACCTAGGTCAGTCAATTCATTGCATCCTTAGATATATCTTTCAAGCCTGAATAGCGTTTTCATTGCGGATCCAAACAGATAATTCAGTGCCGCAGCTGGTTCTCTCTAGTATGAAGCCCCGCAATGAACCAGCGGCTGTCCCTGGTCTATCTGATGCGGTGAAACCACCGTACAAGTAACTGCTCTACTATCCGTAAACAAAAATGCTAGCTGCCACTCTTGACTTGGAAATAATATTGTGCACAAACAAGAATCTCCCATTGGCCAGGATATAGTTCTGACCAGATTACTAGTACTCTTCCCACAGCTGAAAATAGCGGTGTACAAATTCCTCACAAAGCATTTCACGTTCTCAGCTGCTACTAACTGACGACTCTAGCTGCTTGTAGAGGAAACGCTGTGCTCTGAAGGACCGCACGGCAAGACCACGTGAGGCGCGCACCCCAGGCCACCCGCTCACCGATCATTTTGAGAGAAAAATAAAAACTATGTTACAAAAATAACCTTCACGTGGTGTTGTTATTTTTGGTGGATGACAATGGAAAAAACACCAACATCCTTGTACTAAGGCTAATTTACGACTACTGAGCTTTAGCTAGCCGAGTAGGGACAGGCTAGACTATTATTAAAATATATATTTCAATACAACATTACTGATTACCATTACTGTAGCTGCCTGTTATTGTTAATACAAGTGTGATCTTTATTTACACATTTAATGCCTTATAATCTCACAGTGGTAGATTCTTAAATGGGTGACCTCGTTCATCAGAGCTATGTTACTCACAGCTGTTTGGTTTATTTTGTTTTATTTTGTTTTTATTAGCCTAGCTCAAAACTGCATATATTGCAATACTGTGGTGAAAAAAATATTATACGACTTTACCTTTCTATACCACAGATTATACCTCAGTCTTTTTCAAATTGCCAAGAGCATAATATGTGGATATAACAAATTTAGAATTGACAGACTATAGCCTACTCATACATTTTGTCTATTTATCGAATGAATTTGAGGCAATTTGACTCAGGCACAGAAAGACAACCATAAGGTCCTTGTTGCAATCAGTGACGTCACTGGGCCCTTTCCGACACCACGGCAGGGAACGTGGAGGGCGACAGCGTGCTGTGGGTACTACAGTAAACATAGTAAGTTATCATGCTTTTAAAAAAAGTGAATTTAAGGTAATTTTTTTATGTTATCGGCCTCCTATTTCGTGTCACTGAAGATAAGACCGCATAACCTTTATGTAGTGTTAAAATCGTATTTAAATACGTAGCATTTTCATGCTAGCTAGGTAGCATTTAAATATCTACTTTACTGGTATGTTTGCCCGTTGACTACTGTTATCTTTTTTGAGCCGAGGTCATGTCAACGCTTTAAAATATGAACCCTATACTCTTGCCATTGCACGTTTTAACAACAAACAAATCGCCTTGTTTTCCTCCATATAGTCTTATCTCTTCTGTACTGCGGTGAGGTTGTCAGAATGGAGTACATACAAGCTCCTGCCGCAAGCAGCCAGGGTAATATGTAAGTAGCAGGGGAACAAAATAGCATACATTTTGTTTTGCATATTGACTAAAAAGCAGTTGTTGACATAATTATCATAGCATTTTTTGCCACATCTGTCATCAACACAGTCAAGTATATATCAGAACATGATTACATTCTGTAATCTATTGAAGGGGAAATCAAAATCTCATTCTCCACATTCTCCTTGTTTGTTTATATTCACTCTTCTCTAACCTAGTCTGTGCTGCACCTGTGGCATTCCTATCCCTCCAAACCCAGCCAACATGTGTGTGGCATGCCTGCGCATGAAGGTGGACATCTCAGAGGGCATCCCCAAACAAGTCACTGTGCATTTCTGCAAGCAGTGTGAACGGTTTGTCCGAAAACGTTCATTGTCAATGACATAACATGAATATAAAATATACATGCAAAAATAAGTAAATAAATGGTGTGTTGAAGAATGTACATTGTTCTTCACCCCTGTAGATATTTGCAGCCTCCTGGTACCTGGATACAATGTGCTTTGGAGTCCAGGGAACTGCTGACTCTCTGCTTGAAAAAGCTTAAAGGCTCCATGACAAAAGTATGCACTCATTAATACAGATAGTAGTCGTGATTGCTTTCTTTCAGTTTATGCAGTCAAAAAGACTATAAAATATATTATCCATGCTTATTTTGTTCATATAATCCTTTTGTAGCTCTACAGTTTACAGTTCTTTTACACTTTACAGTTCTATGAGAATGTGGGTGTAAGGTATCCTGTCACTTAATATTTTTTGCACCGGATGTAGGGCTGAGTGATTTATTGCATTTGCGATATTATCGCGATATGATCAAACGAGATATTCTATCCGCAAAAGCTGCGATTACACTTTGGTCACATGACACGTGACAGAAAGCAGTCTGCAGAGGACTTGGTACGCTAACTTGACCTGTTGTACAATGGCTTCAGTCTCGACTGTCAATAACAGAAAAGTAAGCTCCTTCGATTAGCACCGAGCCACTCAGTAAACATGAGGTTCAGTCCAGATTTTTGCTGCTACAACTGACATGTAGATTGCATTTTAGCAGGATGGTAGATACAATTATTAAGGCTTGTCAACGAAATCGATATATTTTATCATCTCCATCAGTATTTTGTCTAGTCATCTTTTAAGAAAAAATATAAAATTGTTTTTCAATAAGTTTAATTAATTTCCTTTTTAAAATCAATGTATAATTGCTGCGTGCACCGTTGCTTTTGGCTCTAGTGATTGTTCAGCTCAACAATAATGTGTGCCTTATGCAGAGTTTTGATTTTCTAAAGCAGCACTCCTGCTTAACCAGCTGGAGAGAGAACACAGGCAGTATTATGGATGAACTAGCGCTGCACGATTCTCGCTAAAATGGGACTCATGATTTTCTTGTTTAGAATTGAGATCTTGATTCTCTCTAAAATAATTAGAATTGCAAGCTGGACGCCTCTTGTCTAAATCAAAAAATATACAACCTACCAGGAGTAAATAAATATCAGCAAGGACATAACAGGCCAATTTCTAAATCAAAGCAAGATAAAACTGAAGCGCAACAAAATATTCTGTGCCTATTTATATTTGTTTATCATTTCGAGACGCGGGATAGAAACGGCATCCGAACAGCTGATCTACCTTAAAACAAAACTGAACTGATCAAGCTGCAAAAGACTGCATAGTCCTAGCCTATAATTGCCTAACCTGCAATACCGGTGTAATAAAAACCTGCGTCAACAGCAACATAGTATTACTGCCGTTTAAAACTAGGTTGCGTTACTTTTACTTCCACCACCTCTCACACTGTCACTTGCCAGCAACTTTCATAACACATCCAGGCTCTCATTTACTTCCTGCTTCTCTGCATCACATGGTGATACGTCGCATTTGGAGGGGTTGTCGAGGAATAGGAACGCTTGTCTAATGCACTTGGTGTCCAGCAGAATCGTGTAAGAATCATGTATAAATGAGATCGCATAGAGGGATGAATCGAGATAGCGATTTTATTTTACAATTTATTGTAATCCATACATCCTAATAAACCCACCCAGTGAAATTAGCCTCAACTAGAAAGGGATAGGATAGATATTTACTTCCTTTGTCTGACATTTATTTAGCTAATCTTTGCTTAACTGTTGCTAATGTGAGAGGTTATCCAAAAGGGAAATATTCATAATAAACTGGACATTTTCTAATTTGGATAATCTTTTACAAACACTTCTCATTCTGATAAACATGTCTGATCTGGCAGAGGGGGAACAACTTGTAGTGTAAACAAACTGTACTATCCCAGCCAGCCTAAAATTGACTTGGCTAAGTGATATGGAGCACTGAAGACACAGTAAAACAAGAAATATACTCGCTACAGACATTGATCAGACTTTCATCAAAATGATATGATCATTTCAGTTAGCAATGTCAAAATGAAATACTAAGGCATGATTAATTGTGCAACCCTAGGATGAACTGCTAGAAAAGGTGAAAACGCTGTACACCATTGTATTACATTCTTTACATGTTGCACTTTGTTTAGTGTTCAGACATAAGTGGTTTGATACAAACCTGAATTTTCTATTTTAGTTGCAATACTGGAGATGATAGTGTACACCTATCGATTGGTAGTGTGTGTGTGTATAGGGAGTTTATTTTCAATATAAATCTTTGTAAGATATCTGTAGGCGTTCGTGTTAAGTGAAACATCTCCATATCACACAGGTGCGCCTAATTGATGCTGGTTTCCTGTGGACAGAGCCACACTCCAAAAGAATCAAGATTAAACTGACCATACAGAAAGAGGTAAGATTTCAGCAAAAATGGATCGATTGAATTTTAGCTTGGTGTAAATGAATAATTGTACTTTTTTCTTTTATAGTTCATACAGGGAAAGGTTTAATATGTTGAGTATTTGCAGAAATCATGAATAATATCAGTTTAATCCAGACTCTCTCTTCTGGATGGAAACAATAGAAAGCTGTTCAGAACATGAAGAACAAGAAGTGTTTTAGATTCTGTGCTTCATTTGGAGTATGGTTTTAATGTCAAATAGCATATGTAACACTTAAAAATAAAGTATATAGAATAAGCAGAAAAGTTAAAAAGTAGAAGGGGGTCATTGCCTCGTCTGTATTAAGTGTTACTCTAGTGTGACTAGCTAGAGAGGATAACACTCTCTGCCTTCTCAACTGCATAACCTTTTAGTGAGAACCTGAGCCCTGTGCTTCTCATGGCCAAATCTTTTGTTTGTACCATAGGAGGGCCTGTGTTGTGCTTCCTCAGAATCCCACTGGTCAGATAACTTCGAAATGGCAATCTTTAATGAGGCCACAATGTCTGTAGTTCCTTCTGTCTTTTGTAGTACATTATATTAAGTTAATGTTTCACACCCATTGTACGATGTAGCTTTATGTTGTAATGTGTTTCTCTTTTCAGGTGATGAATGGCGCTATCCTGCAGCAGGTATTTGTGGTGGAGTTTGTTGTGCAGTCCCAAATGTGTGATGACTGCCACCGAGTGGAAGCCAAGGACTTCTGGAAAGCTGTGGTGCAAGTTAGGCAAAAAGTAAATGTCTGTTGGCTTCTAACCATGAGCTATATGTGAACGTTTCTGGATGTCAATGTTTTCTGATTAAGTCTGGAGTGGTATCTTCATTCATATCCAGTATAAGGATATTATTAATGAGTATAATCTGTTTTTTTAGAGACCACAAACTCTTTATTTCCTTTCTTTGACAGACTACACACAAAAAGACATTCTACTACCTTGAACAACTGATTCTGAAGCACAAACTTCACCAAAATGCCCTCAACATCAAGGAAATCCATGGTAAGACAATGGTGTGTGTGTGTGTGTGCTCTCACAATGCATCATTTAAAGTTACGCTCCTTAATTGGTGTCCTGGTTTCATTGTCTTGGTTTGTTGAGGGGCTTTTGCTCTTCTGCCCCTTATACAGCACTCATAGGCTCAGCTTTTCTCTACTCCTCCCACACAGTTACCCTGCACAAACAAACTGAAATGTGGGGTACTGGGGCATTATAATATACATTTCTTTTATTTTATTGTACATTTTAAAACTAATTTGAATTTAACAGGAAAATTATTGTGATTTTACAGACTGTATGTAGCTTCCAACCTAGCAGGATGATGTATGGAGTGCTAATTTGCATGTGCCGTAACACACAGCACCATGCATGCATATCACTGGCTCCAATCACTTTCTTTCTGTGGCGGTGTTGATTTCACAATGGCATGCAATGTGAGTAGTCAGCATGTTGTCATCAGATTAGGCATCCCCTCCAAGATGCCAGTAATACAGCGTGCTTCAGGATCTATTTACAGATTGCTTGTTACAGACTTAAACAACACACACAGCTCCAGTTATTCACACAATCAATACACATATTTTGGTGCTGGCTTCGCAGCCAGGACCAAGTCTATTTGGACAGACTTGTAAAAGAGAGTTTGGCCTAGTATTTCTAACATAAATTGACACCATATTTCGGCAAGAGTTAAAAAGCTTTTTTGAGGCTTGACATGTGGCTCCCATATTGCTGCTGTCCTCATCTTCTGTTATTAGTTTGTGTGCCTTTGGATGTCCTTTTTTGCATGCACGTGCATTTCCTAAGGTGGTGGGGCTGTGGAGCACGTCTGTAGTAAATGTTAATAATTGAAAGCGCTTAACTGTATTTAATTATTCTACGCCCAGAGGGGATTGACTTCTACTATGGGTCCAAGCAGCATGCCCAGAAGATGGTGGACTTCCTCCAGTGCACGGTGCCCTGCAGGTGAGAGGTGCTTGGGTCTGGCTATAGTTGGTTGTTTCCCGTCTGTCCTGAGCACACGGACCAGCTCTCTGAATGGGTGTTTAGAGCACCGCCATCGCACGCTGCCACCCTGATAAGAGACATGATTTAGACATAACTGTATTTGTGTTGAACACCACCACATCAAACACTGGTCCTGGCCTCGTGTAGAAATTGCCAACAGTTGTGGTTTCCTGTTTAAAACGCAGCCTTATCGCAGTTTGTGCATGCTGTTTTTACAGTTGAGTCTAACTTGTGATAATGCTGTTCATTTCACTTATAGGTCAAAAACATCACAGCGCCTTATCTCCCATGACATCCATTCAAATACATACAACTATAAGAGCACCTTTTCTATGGAGATTGTACCGGTCTGCAAGGTATATATAGATAGATAAGATGGCTATAAACTGTTATTTTTAATGTATTCCTGTTTGAGTCAGTTTCTCCTACCCAGTAGCCCCTGATGCATGTACATTTCTTTTGTGGGAATATGTTCTGTTGGCATGAATTTAACCCTCCCGCTGTCGTCCGGGTCAGAATGCTCTTCCTTGCTTCGCCAGCAGAAGGCGCCAACTGCAGGACAAACATATGACTTTCCGCATTTGGCGCCATCTGCTGGCACGAAGTAGTGCGTTTGAAACCCGAGGACAGCAGCAGGGTTCAAATCCAAGCCTGGCCATGTATCGTTTTCATGTTAGCTCACTGTCTCGAGCAGTAAAACATTGTCCTTTCACTCACTAGTTGACTACAATAATGGGATAGTGATGTGCATACAGTATATGGTTTTAAGTAAAAAGGCTTTTGCAGATGTGTTCTTATTTTGTTCACCTGTTGCAGGTGACCAGGTGTCAAATGGTTCTGCTTAATTTTATTAGTCTGTATGCAACACTTCTGCTACATGACATTTATTTTTATTTGTATATCTAGCTACCATACCTGGCAATTAATAGAAGCTAATTACCACTGTCCTGAGATTTATATGGTGATGGATGGTTTCAAAGTTTTGCTGAGTACTGGCTACTATAGCAAATATGGTTTCATGTTATGACCTTTTTGTTGTGTAAAGGTGTAGTCTAGAGATGAGCACTAGATGTAAACAGCGTTCACCTCTGTTTGAGAGCAAAGTCTAGTAGTCAAGCTTGAACTATTATTGCCAGGGCAAAATATCACTTTGATTTTTATGGGTGGATGGATGGATTTTTTTTTTTTTTTGGGTGAGGTTACATTGATCCTCAATAATGGTTGTTGCGTGTTACGGTTGCCAGGACAACGTGGTGTGCCTTTCACCACGGTTGGCCCAGAGCCTGGGCAACATGGGACAAGTGTGTGTCTGCATCTGTGTCACCAGCACCATTCACCTCATCGACCCCAACACCCTACAGGGTGAGTATGCTTACCAGGTACTGCTGTGCTAAATGAGTTTGTTTGGAACACACCCGTCTGCCACTTCACAGACAGCCCCACTGTTCTCTAGTGTCCCAAAGCTGAGGCAGTAACAGGAGTGTTCAGTGTAGCCCTCCATGTGTGCAGACTTCCTGAATTGAAAGTTTTTTTGTTGTTTTCTTTCCCCCTGACATAGCGTGCGTCCCAAACCAGAGCACATGTAAACAATATAAATGGACACGCATCTTTATTGAATCGTCTTTTTTTTACTTTTTAGATATTAATAATCTGAAGGTCCTGTAACCTTTTTGTTAAACGCAGCTATTGTGACACATTTCTGTCAGAGCAAATCAATTTTAATGTGATTCCTAAGAGCTGTGTGTGTCAAGGCTCCTAGACATGCAGACCCATTCAATACAACAAATGTTCTCCTGAGGACTTAAACCGTAGCACAGACATTTTAAAACTTTGGAAAAAAATAACATTATAATTAGACACACGTGTGTCAAGCCAATATATTTGGCTTTGTGATTTAACGGGCTGAAAGGTTCCTCAGTCCGGCCCCTTTAAACCATTTTGCGTCTGCTGACCACATGTTCACTGCAGCCCTGACTCAACAGCTTCCTTCTGCTCCTAATCAGTGTGTGTGCAAAGAGTTTAACTTTGCAGTGTGCATGTGAACTCAGCCAGGGCAACACATTAGGTGCATTTGAGGAGACGTGTAATCAACGCAAGAATGTTTGAGATTAGCGTGACATTTTGAAAAGCCCACACCATTTTAATTAGTTCAATGGCTTGGTAACTTTTTTTCTTCTCCAGAACACTATTTTTCCAAAACGTTTTTGCCAGTAACCAATTAGGTCAATTCAAGTACCTTTTTCTATTCTTAATGCTTCTACTATTGCATTTGATATTTCTTGAACGTTTTAAGCTTTTGTAAGTTGGATTTTATTTATGTATTTCTTAATTTCTTTTGAGCAGTGAGATCTAACTAAAAAATAGAGTAAAACATAAAAAAATATAGGTGGGAACAACCCAAAAACCCACCACTTCCTCATCCCTTCTTCCTCCTTCTGGAGCCATTATTAATGCCATTGACAAACCAGTTTTGAATGAATTCTTCTTGGGCTCCATCAAAACTCTTTATCAATATATAGGGGCTATCGGCCAGAGTAGATATTCATATGGCATTTAACTCATTGAAAGTCAATGGTATTTCTAAGAAAATAAACTACATTTAGACCTTTTTGTATTCCTACATACAACACCACAAGTTTAAATGTTGTTCTCTTATTTCTTAATGTGCAAGTTGCCGAAGTGGATGGGAACACATACTGGCGTATCCCATTTAACAGCCTGTGTAACCCACGACAACTAGAGGAGTTCATTGTCATGGATATGGACATCATTCGAGACCAGAAACTAGGGTCAGGAGCCGGCGTGCGGTCCAATAAGGTGATTTTGTAAGATAGATTGTAAAATGTGGCACATTGCTCTTTTCTTAACCCTCCCGCTGTCAAATGGGTCAAAATTACCCGGTGCACTCGCCAGTAGTAGGCGCCAACCACAACACGGTCATATGACATTCTGCGGTTGGCTCCCTCTGCTGGTAGTCTGCTGAAATGCTTTAGGACAGCGGGAGAGTAAAAAGTATAATCAATATGGATCATTAACTTTTTCCTAAATTACCCTCAATTCTTCTGTGCGATAGCACACTTTGGCTGAGGTGTGGGTTCAGAAAACCTCAGAAATGAACACCAGTCAGCAGTATCACTGCCGTACATTCCTGGGTCACCTGCTTAACATTGGAGATCTAGTACTGGGGTAAGTATTTGATGTTTACATATACACTGATAATGGGGCAAGGTGACTGAGATTAATGTTGAAGCCAGTGACACTGTGATTTGTCATTTTAATAGCAATTTCTATTCTTACCCTTCAGCTTTGACTTTGCCAATTCCAACATAAATGACGAGTATCTGAATAAGATGAACCCTCACCATGTCCCAGATGTGGTAAGAGTCTTTTACGTTTTCAACCAGGATGAATTATCGCTACAGTAGAGTTGGTCAATCTTGCCTTCTAGTGACAATTTTCAGTACTGCATTTAAGAAAATACCATGTTGCATTGATAAATGTTCAGATGTTCGGTTTTATTTGTTCAACATCTTGTTCAAGGTTCTGATTAAAAAGAGCTACGACCGCAGCAAGAGAGCGAAGCGCAGGAACTGGAAGCTGAAGGAGATCGCCATTGACAGGGAGGGCATGGACACAGATGATGAGAGGTAGGAGTGCCACTTGTGTCAGTGCTCACACAGTAAGTCCTGCAAATGCCTGAATGCCACTGATTAGGCTCCGTAACCTCTGACTGATTGGAGAGATGAGTTCCTTCCTAGTCCTCGCATTCTGTCGAAGGCCTTGTAAATTGCATGTTTCAAGTTAACAAAAACTGACTAAATAAAATGACTTTACTGAGAGCATGAACCTCCAGTTAATTTTAATTATCAGAAATCTTCAGAAAGCCTATGGGTGACCAAAGAGGGTTTGTCCATTAATCTTTAAGGTCTACGGTCCTAACATTACAACTCTCTTCATAGACAATACCAGGATTTCCTGGAGGACCT
>JAODUG010039064.1:22878-39372 GCA_027564795.1 Aphredoderus sayanus
CCAACAGGGAAATATTCCTAATAACTGGACATTTTCTAATTTGGATAATCTTTTACAAACACTTCTCATTCTGATAAAACATGTCTGATCTGGCAGAGGGGTAACAACGTGTAGTGTAAACAAACTGTACTATCCCAGCCAGCCTAAAATTGACTAGGCTATGTGATATGGAGCACTTGCATTGCAAGAAATGTACTCGAGCACTATAGACAACTCCGATCTTTTCATTTAGTATGATTTCATGTTGACATTGCTAAGGCAAGAGTCACCTAGCCTTGTGAGACTATCCTGAGGTTGTGAGCTTCCATTTCATTTGAGTATCAGTCTGGAAGTGTTTGTCGCATGTGTAGTTCAATCAGCAGCTAGCTTAAGCTTTTTCCCAAGATGACATCAGCGCATGTAATATGCTTAGGTTTCTACTGGTGCTCTTGCAGATTTTAAATGTACTGATTAGGTGATATAAAGGTTGGTGGTCCAGTCATATGTAAGAAAGTTTGATTGACTTGTATTTGCAACACCTTTTATGACACTTTTTTGAATTGAGGTTCTTGAGGCACAATGTAATGGAAGCTTGCACGATCAAGATGGTCTCATGACACGAGGCTCATCCTGTACAGTGTGGCATTTGTGTTGCCTGCCTACGTTTATATAGGGCAGCTCCTAAGTTCGACCTTGTTCCCCATTACAGACGCATCCAAGATCCCTGTGGAGAGTGACACCGACGATGAGGGAGCCCCGCGCATTTCCCTCATGGAGATGCTAGAAGATCTTAGCTTGTCGGACGCCACTGGGGGAGAGGGTGCTGATATGATGACAGAATAGCCGATCAGGCTAACGCATTTTTGCGGAGTGCTCTCTGGACACGAATACAATGAGTCTTGTCAGAGACGACAGTTGGTGCTGGCTATAGGACACCAAGTTGTGCCAACATGACTGGTTTTTTTGTACCTTCCTTGCTGGGCATTTGCAGACATGCATTTCCTATGCTCTTGGGAGGTCGTTTTTGAGGCTTTGCAGTGATACAGTTATGGAGTGTACATGCAAAATAAATAGTTACACCTGCCTCAACATTTTTAAAGTGCATTGTTTGCTCATTTCACCTTTTTAAAACCGTTTTAGCCAAGGTTGAAAGAAACGAAGAAACGTCCATTAGAGGGCGCCCATGACCATTCAGTTATACCTATAAAAATTATTCTATAGGTGAGAGTTGTTATTTTAATTTCTCCTAAGTTTTTAATTTACATTTAGGGAATTGACAGTTTATGAATATTTTTTCCATTGCAATAAAAATAATAAGGAAAAGAACATTAAAACTTTTCAAACCAACACGATCATATCAAAGGACCTACATCTTTCTGTCTTGTTGAAATTATCACATGCACTCTGGATAGGATTAAGGTCGTGCTGACACAGGGTGCTCTATTCATCCGTAACGTGCTATCGCCAGTTGTGTTTACACTGAATAATGCAGCGGTACATGTGATTATTCGGATCATCAGGAAGCTAGGCTGCACAGAAAATAAGTGTTTATAATATTCTCGTATTTTAATGCTTTTGGTCGTGTGTGTTGGACGAATTTGGACGGACAAATTCTCATCTCTTTGCCTCCGTTTGGAAGTCTTCACCTAATGCAGACTGGGCAACGTAATGTCTACGCATGGAGCATTTGGATAAAGCTAGGGAAGGGAATTTTTAACCGCTATGCGATACCAACACAATAGCATTGGCCTCATCCGATCACAGAGCTGCAACTCTCTCCTAGTGCTCCCTTGTCCGCCAAGTGCTTACGTCACGCCCCGTACTGCAGAACTGCAGCATGCCATCTCAAAACCATCACGGTTATAGAGATGAGCGACTGGATGGGACACGGGTAAATGCAAAGTTGTGAAATTCTACATTCTATCCCCATGGGCAAACTGCTGTATGCAATTATTTTGTGTATGATTCTACTGAATTGGTAACCCAGGCGAATCTAGACTGTTCCACATGCTTCACTGAACCAGGTGAGTGTAAACACACTCAATGGTAGTGGGTGTGGTGTCATTCCGATATTGTCTATCCTACTAACCTATAAGCAACTATTAGGAAAACTCGCAAGGCAGCTTTTCGTTTAAAGGCAGAGTTCGTTAAGTTTGTCCGGCACTAATCCTGCAACAATAGCAAGCTATCCTAAGACATCTGAAGTCGGCTGTTGAGGTGAATTAACGGTTCTAATATCTTGCATTAACGTATAGCTATAGTTACTTTAATTTTAGAATAAGCCAAACAATATTAGGTTTAATAAGTGTTATTTCCTGTTGGTTGTTACATTCAGTCTATAGCATATGAGAAAGGTTAACTTTTATTTTTTTATTTCATTTTTATTTTTGTCATTTACCAGAAAGTGATGTGCTGTAAGTCATGTGCAATGTTATTTAATGGAGGCCTAATCCTAAATGGCAACAAAAAAGAAAATTGCTTTCCTCATAAAGGAGATCAGCAGCTTTATATCAAGATAAACGAATTTCAGTTTTTGCCCACATTTCTTATTTTGTAGGCTATACTCTGTGTTTTTAAAGATGCTTTGGTTTCCCTTTTATCTCCTTAAGTAAGATCTAGATGTAGCCTTGATGTGTCAGGTGGCTATCCTGTGCCTGCAGCCCACCTGTTGGCCAAGCCCCTCACTGTTGGAGAATGTAATGCCTGCTATCTTCGTTTTGTTACACTTAAAATGTAGCTTTAAAATTATTACACTTTTTGTGTGCTTTTAACTTGTTCATGTCTAGTTAAGGAGATTTGAGAGTCTGCTGTTTCTAAAACCATATCCACTTCGGAGTAGAACATATAGCCTACATTGCTTGTAGTGCAATATAGTGTGTATTGCTTGCATGAATATGTTTCCATTTGTGTTTTCAGTATACAATAGTTGTCCAAGAATCCAAGAAAATAAGTGACTTAAAGGTCGATTTAGCTATTGTAATATGTCCATGTCAAATTCAGCATGGTCCACAACCTACTCATTCTGTGTGCGCGCTGAAAAATATTTGATGATTATAAATACTGTAGCGGTGTCTGTAAATGGTAACACAAACAAAGTAGTGCAGACCGCACCACATAACACCCTAGACACTGTGTCTCTAATGTGTGTGGTGGAGCTTCTGAGGGAGCACCCTGTGTCATCGAAGCGAGAGGTGTATTTGTTTTGTTCGAGTTCAAATATCAACCAGCTTTCTCCACCAGGGAGGACCAGCTAGCGGACGGTGAGAGTTAGTGAATTTTACAAAACTTGTATTTGCTTACCATTGCTGACCCCACCTCTAAGTGTGAGGATACGTTTGTGACGTGCGGTTCATAAATGTCCTCAGGGTCTAATTTCCCCACTTTCTCTAACCATATGAATTACAAGTCCAAGTGCCTGGTTGGTTAATAATGCATGTATATTATTGATATTAAGACAATGGAATTAAATAACCTATACATTGTAGCTACTCCTTATTACCACTTAAACAGCAGATGTATCTTCAGGAGTGGGGCAGGATGTTACATTAATTTGATTGGCATGAAGGCTGCAACACACACAATAATTCTCTATGAGGAAATTTTAGCATTCTGGGCTGTCCATGATTGTCCTAACGTGATCAACATTGCCTCCATATTCCTCCCCTCCCTGCAGCCCACAGGATGAACTTTAAGAACTGGAAGGAGCACATTGCCTGGCTATACTACCAGTACCTGCTCATCACTGGCATCTATGTCCTCGAATCCTGGGAGAAGTCCATCTTCAACGCCATCCTGCTCTCTGCCTTCGCCATGGTGGTCTACACCTCCTATGTATTTGTGCCCATACATGTGCACCTGGCACTGGAGTTTTTCTCCGGTATGTTTGGTGGCCAACTGGAAAGTGCCATGACATTAATGAGCTAATGGGGGGAAGGGGAAATTCTAAAAGTGGTCCAGGTGGAGAAAAGGTTGTCTCTAAAACAATGGGCAAAACGTTAAACCTTCTGAACTCTGTCTTGAACCACAGTGCTTGATGATCTTCACACAAAGATGTTCACCTCTGGCCATGATATTAGACACACCACTGCACGTTTCTTTCACATCTCTTACTGTGAAACATCCTGTCAAAGGATGTTGCACTGTTTTTCCACGCGTCTGCCCATCCTGTGTGAATGTATGCTGTCTGTGGGCTTTGCAGCTGCCCCAGGTGAGCATGGAACATGTACACATTTGTCTAAGTGTACATGTACTTTGTTCTTTTTATATCTTTATATATTGACATGTCTGTTTGTCGGTTATCAAGCCATGCCTTTTTAACTGGTGGTTATTGACTGTACTGTTATTTGGAGAAAGGTGTCACTGATTCCAACATGTCTTGCACGCTACTGGTTGACCAGTGGTTTTGCATCAAAACCAAAATCACATATGCTGTACTTAATGCATTGTATTATTAATTGGCAGGGTGAATTGTACATGCACGTATCTTAGATGGGATTAAGAAGACAGGTTTGAGCTATACGATAAACCGAAGTGTTCAGATCAGGAAACTGTCACGCAGTTATAGAATATCTGTTCCATCCATACATTGATCAGAATTCTGATCAGTGCAACAATTGTGCCCATGTGCATTTGGTAATATTCTTATCCTGGGTGTTTTAAATTCAAGGAAAGTGCACTTGGGGCCTAAGCATGAACAAATATTGATCTAGGCATGGCTGTATTAGGCTTGATCAACAACCTCTGTCTGAGCTCAAATATATAAGCAATATCTGAAGTCATATGCAAGGTACAAAATCAGCTACAGTAGACAATAGAAAATAAATGAAACTGCATCTGCCAGTGTGATTAGCATTTCATTTAATATTTTTCCCCATAATATATCTGCATTAATGGGTTGCTGATTTGGCCTGTTTAATAGTTATTACATTTTTAACTTATTTATACAGAGTTATATATTTATATAATGGTAAAGCTTTGCTGGTTACAATGTCAATTACCAACACTTTGATTTGATTGTTTATATCTATGTTCTCTTATATACTATATACTGTATCTATACTGGCTATATACTGTACCATATGGAATGTGTTATGTTTGAAAGTGCTTTTATACCTTCAGTTGATATTTCATTTTTGTATTTCCTTGTTGCAGTAGCCCTAAACATTATCTGCTTATCTGTAACAAGACTGTTCTAGAAAGCTCTAGTCTTGTAGAGCACACATCTCATTTCAGTGTTTAAGTAATAAGTTAGTAATGCATTGCTCTAATATTGAGAAATTAAAACATTTAGACAAAAAACATTGTCTCTCTATTAGAGAAATATACTAGAATTAGGGTATGTTAAAACTTTTAACATCTTTGGTTAAACCATTCCGATTTTCAAATAGATTTTTAATTCACAGGATAATCACATTCCTGACACAATAGCCTCTATAACATATATATATATACTGTAGTACTCATTAAGTAAACAATAGGAGACAAAGCTGCCCAAACCGGTCTTCCTGTTTTTTTTTTTTTTTGTTTTTTTAAAGTAGAGGAATGAGTGCCCAGAAGCATGGCTTTGTTCCATTGTAAATGCCAGGTAATCTATTGTCACACCTGAGATTTTATCTATGATTTGGACACAGATTAGTGCTCTGCCAGCAGGTCATGCTTTAGTTTTCTGCAGTCTGCACCATGAGTCTGTACCCTTACTAGCATTTAGTAATACTAAGTAATTGGAACCCACAGAGGATGAATAAATAAGCCTGTTTCTGAAGCTCACAGGTGTAAATAGTGACAAAATTATATAATAACATATTGTGAAAAAGAAAAGAAAAACTTAGAATTGTTTTCTGCTCTAGGTGCAACAGTTTGGCTACACCTCACCTTACCTTAGCCTGGCAAGGTAACTAGACAGGATGCTGGCACACATTGGCCACAACACTTTACATTACATGCCAAATTTATCTTATTTTTCTTCTTTGGTTTCTTTTTTTGTGGTCCCCATAAAAGTTATGTTTGAGGGATATTGACTATTTGTACATCCATGCAAATCTATAGCTTCTTCTTTATTAATTTCTGAAATGTTGAACTTCTGTAAAATCCTTGACAGCTTCCTTAATTAAATCCAAAAACTGATAATGATCGTTCAACAATAAATGAAAACTTGTTCTCAGATGTCAATCAACTTTGCTAACACATTAGAAGTATGTTTTTGAGAAACAATATAACAATGGAATGCGTTGACAGGTCCAGGCTTAAAAAAAAGCTCCAAGCTGTCAAATACAAAATCATTATGTCACATGACACCAAAATTCCTCATACACACGCAAATACAGCGTGTGTAGGCATACATAATTGCCACCAGGTTTCATTTTACATGCAAAGCTCAAAACTTATTACAACATCTACCACTATTGTCTCCATCCCCCAGTGTGATAAGATGTACTGTTTATTTGCACTAGTCTACAGGTGTGTGACATTACAAAGATTGTCTCCATGGTGAGCTATAGTACGTTGACATACACACACTCACACATGCACAAATATCAAGGTCAGGTTAACACTGAAGTGTCTTGATGTGGGATGTTAACAGTTTGAAGCTGTTGAGGGTTTTCCCCATGCTTGAAATATGAAATATTGGCAGGAATGATGAATGCATTCTTATATATAAATATTAAAGGGACACCTGGAACTCTGAAACATTTAGCTTTTTGGTTTCATCATTTATTATCATCACTTTTCTGTGGAAGAAGGATGAAGTATATCCCAGGGTAATGTAACAAGTCTATGCCTCCCGACCCATAAACACACACACATGTGTGTGTGTGTTTATGGGTCGTAAACTACACTCAAAAACTGTTAGAAATGTATACCTATATAATAAACAGCATTATCCTAACCTAACCAATAGCTCTGAAGGTTATTTCCCAATGGGCCCTTGATGTTGAAAAGACTTCAAATCGACATCAAAAAACAGGTCAAAAATGCAAATCAAACTTACGTTTGATTCATAATCACACATTGATTTTGTGTTAATTGTGTCAAACATATTGGCCTGCATATGCATTGAACCAAATTCAGTGTGGGATTAACTTCCTATCTTCACCCAATTACCACTGCATACAAACTGAATTAAAAATTATGTTATAGCATATTGATCAAGTCTTGACTAATCTTTGATATCAAATTGAAATCAAGGTGTCTGCTGGGTTATTATTTAACAATGTTTGGCTGGCAAAAGCATTGCCATTGTTGGATGACCTTTTTGAGAGGCAAAATATATGATGTAGGTTCCAGCAGAACCACATGCACAAACACAGCACGTTTGCCTTAGGGAAAAGGATTTTCATTGTTCTGTGAGTTTACTGGATAATACAGCACGTGACCGTAACATATTTATTTGCACTGTGTGGGTGTTATACACATTTTGATCTTTTAACCTGACAGTTTCTGGTCTGGTGTTTTGTCCCCATCTTTGTTCATGGTTTGTGTCACGGATTTCTGATTCAATTGTATAGACGTATTATGTATTGTAGAGAAAAATGCCATCCCACCTTGAACAAACAAGCTCTTTACCAGATTGCATGCTGCAGTGCAGGCCCAACCACATCCAATTAACCTTTAGGCTACAGTCAAGATAACCAAATTATAGTTGGTCTCTCACACTTAAAGTATAGAGCAGTGATTATCAAGGCTATATGGTTGAGACCACAGAGAGGTCACAATATTATGTTAGCGGGGCTGTGATTTCTTCATTTTTAAATAATCCCATCTGCAGCATACCAGAATGAATTCTTAATACAAAATCTAAAATATTACTTGTTTGATTATATTTAATAAGATTCACACTGCATGTTCCAAAACTGTTGATTCTTTGTATTTTGGTTCATGCGGTTTATGGAAATACGAGACAAGACATGTTGTTTAATGTAGGCTCAAAATCAATGAGAAGGTAAAAAAACAGTATTATCAATGAAAAACTTCAATAACAATAATCTAAGTTTTATGGTTAATTTATTTTACATTGTAACAAATATGATACTAGAACAGATGTGTCGACTTTCTCAACAGCACCAATGCGCCTGCTGTGGATTTGCCACTTAATTGAGGTGTTTCATATTTCTGCAAATACGTGCGTAGACATACAATATAAGCACACGGACATTTGTTCATCATAATTATGTTCAGAACTATATGAATGTTTGCGTAATGAACTATAACTGTATTATTATGATTAATCTTTGTATTTATACAGTATAAATTGTATATAAGAATATCCCTTGTGATGTCGGGTCAAAATGACCCAAATCACTAGCTCTTTGTGGCAGATAGACGGCGCTAATCCTAATTCTACATTTTACAGACATGATGTGCACTGCTGGCACAACAAGGTGTGTGTTTGAAACCCGAGGACAACAGGACGGTTAA
The DNA here is from genome assembly GCA_027564795.1 of Aphredoderus sayanus. Taxonomy (NCBI): domain Eukaryota; kingdom Metazoa; phylum Chordata; class Actinopteri; order Percopsiformes; family Aphredoderidae; genus Aphredoderus; species Aphredoderus sayanus. Next base: position 31,273 of record JAODUG010039064.1, read on the forward strand.
AATGCACAAAAAAACAAACAAATACATAAAGAAATAATTAATAACTAAATACACTCAGCAATGCCAATTAAAAAACACACAAAATCATACACAATCAGATGGCCTCGCCATGTGGTAAAATACCATATTTTTAAGGACATCAGAAAGGATATAATTGTCAAGAGATTTGAAACGCAAGACTGCCACCAAGTGGTTAGTAGAAGACATTAAAATACAACACATGCCAAGTAGATAGCTGTAAACTAAATAATAGGACTGAAGTGTAATGAGACACATTAGCTCTCTAGTGATAATATTGACAAAAGTACTGACATTTATGGGTTGAACTGGCTCACAATGCCGTTTTCAACAAGCTGCTCCTCTCCTCATCTTTTGCAGCGGTTTGTCTGCTTTTTAGCCTTTTTCTAAATGGTTCAGTGGGTGGAGTCAGGCTCAGAGATGGCGGTGAAATTATAATCTAAATGTCCCATCATTTGTCCAGGTAATTTGTTATTATCGAACTGTGTTCACATCTACATTGAAAAATGCCTGTCTTTCTGCGGACCATGGTTTTCTGGTATGCACCAGAGCGAGGGTGCTAAATGACAGTCATAATATGGGGTACAGATTTGTAGCCTATGGGATGCTGTTAACAGTGGATCTTTTAAACCACTTGTTACTTAAGGCCTCAGAATGTCTATATAATCTTGCGATCAGATAAAGCATTGCACTGAGCATAGCACAGTCCATATTGTATTAGTGTGTTTTCCTATAAGCACTTCTCTCAAGACTCGTGAAAGCCTCCCGCTACAGCCTGTCTGACAGTGTGTTCTCCTGCCAGGCAGTTTGCAGGTACTGACCTCTATTGCTTGCCATTTCTTGTCTGCTGTCCAACTACCCACTTCAGTCTCTTGACTGGGGTCACTCTCCTCGGATATTAGCTTGCAAAACCTCAACTCCTGTTTCTGGCAAGGTAGGTTCTGTTGTCATTATTTCAACCATGAGGATAAAATCCCATTTACAAAGATATGTGTATGTAGTATATATTGAATATACAACTAAATGTGAATTGACAACTGTAAAATGCTGTCATATGCAAAGGCGTGGCAAAAACGTTAGTTTTTTAGTATATCTTGTGTACTACATTTACCCTGCTATTAGTGTGTAATTTGGGAAGTTCTACAATTCCCCTGATAAGACCCCACAGTGAAGATATATAAACAGTAGTCTACACACAACCACAAGGGTCTGTAAGGGTTTTGTCAGTGTGAAGCGTAGTGTGAAATAGTCATACATGGCAATATTACCTTCTAAGTTAGACAACCATTTTTATTCTCCCTATCTCTCTGTTCACTCAGTCACTCACTACACAAATTCACTGGCACTTCTCTTTCTCATGAGTAGCGTTAATGTAAGGGAATACATTGCCATCCATCCAAGTCATCTTGGTGCTCTCTCCGCTCTGTTGCACCTGTGGGGTAAGTTAACTCTTCATTGTGCATTTTCCCTATTTCTTGAGATGGAAAGTAGGGGTGGGGCCAATGCCAAAGGTAAATGAATGGATGGGTGAGCGGCCCGGCCCTGTAAAGTGACCGCTGCTGTTGTGTGTGGTCTGAATGGGCCTGTGAGATGGCGAGGTGGAGGTTGGGCACAGAACACCCTAGAGGAACCCCATCCTCTTGGGACTCTTTTGGAAACTGCACTCCCCATCTCTGTGTGTGCTTCGTGGACGCTGTGTCCGAGGGCGAGCCAGACACTCCATCAGAGCTGCTGGAGAAAAAAAAGTAAACTTTGCTTGCAGATATGAGACATTAAAACTGCTTGAACAATGGGTGACCCCTCTGGTCAAAAAATGCAACTAAAATCTCTACGTTTTAGAGAGCAATAAAGGCTGAAAGCTGTTTTACTTTTAAGAAATGTTTTACTTTTAACAAATACTGTATGTTGGTAGTTAGTTTTACTGGGTCTGGAGAATTCAATTCAATTCCAAAACAAAAGTGAAAAGAGAGAAAAGTGCATATATTTTGAATAGTAAAATAGAGGTTTCATGAAAATTGAAGGTAGACAAGTACATTTGAGTGTATAAGCTTTATTCTGCCAGCATAACATAAAACTAATAGAACATCCTTCCTTATTCATTATATAAAGATTTCCTTTCACTTTCCATCTTAGATGTTCCTTCTTCTTGCCAATTCATAACTGGTCATAGATCCTCCTCAGGGCTTGAGGTATTTGGTAGCTGAGGCATGTATCCTGGTGTAGCACTGACACAACATGATCACGCATCAGTTTCCTGTTGAACCTGCCAGCTACAAATGACCAAGTTTCTGTTAGAAAACTAGAGGGTCTAAATTGCATTGTCTTTTTTTATCATAACAATTTACAATTAGAACCATATATAGAATGAAATAGCTTAGCTGAAATGTTTTGCTTTACCCCCTCTGTGTTGGGGTTTGGTGTACAAATTTAGCCACACCAGTCAGGCAGGAATTTTATTTTTTTCTTAAAGCTCAGGTTCATCAACTGTGTGTGAGTGAGAAGATTATCAGTGTTGTTTATGCTAAAATTGGATGTTCACCAATGATATTGTAATGATAGAGTTCCAGCTTTCATTGACAGTTCTCACTATAATGATGTGGTTTCAAATGAATGGCATACACTCACAATAGACTGGTTTGTCACCTTTATAGGCTATCAAACCACATAAACATGATTTGTAATCAACAGAACACATTTTAATCAACAAAATGCATTCTTAAACACAACCGCATTTAAATATTAATAAAATATATTTGGGGATACAAATATTGACACTAAACTTTGGGTAGAGTGAATATATTCCCTATAAAACTATAAAAGGGGCTGTTGTAGTGCTCTGCTCTCTGTTAGAACCCTGTCAGCTCTAATCCCACCATAAAAGCTGAGTAGCCCTGGGTTGGATGATGGAGGAATGCCTCCCATATCAGGTGACCCGTTGCCCCACGGCCTTTGCTCCTAGGCCAGCCCACATTGGGGAAGTGCGTCTGGCTTGCGCTGTATCCCGTGTCACAAAAGCACCTTTCGAGACAACGGGGGTACAGAGAATGGTCCGCAGCGCAGCGGTTCTGCTTGGGTCGGCTCCAGCCTGCTGTAGATTAGCATGTAGTTGGGTTTCAGACCTCCCCTTGTACCTCCAGCAAACACCTTATTGGTGGGGCCGCTCTTCACCCAAGCCTGGCAGAGATATCAGAGAGACCCACTACACCTGCTGCTGTGTCCAAGCCACCGTTAGAGGGGAGGATAAATGACAAGACCACCAACGCATACCGGGGTAAGTGTTTTTTTTTCCATTGCATGTTTTATGCACCACCTTTTTGTTTGTAATCAGAAATGTTATGTTAGTTGTTATGATTTAATAATACATAATAATATACTTAATCTTGTATTTGTAGGTTTTATACTAGAGTGTAAAACATTTAGTTTGTTGAAGTATTACCTAACAAAGACATAGCATAAGCTGCATTATTACAATTTAAATGGCCGTCAAAGTTATTTCTAAAAAATCAGTTAAAGAAAATGAGAGAAACCAATGCAGATCAAATTAACCAAATGTTTTGTTCAATATTAAGGTTATATGACAAATACGGTATTTAAGTGAGAGGAGAAGAACCTATCTAACAATAAAGGGTCATTAAACGTGCAGTGGAAAATCATCTTTCCACAGATCCCAGTCAACCATGAGCATCATCTGCCACAGCTTGACCCTTCTTGCAGTTTTTATTATAATACTCACTGTGGCTCCCTCAGAGGCTAAAACCACTCCAAAGCCCAAATATTTGTTCACCAAGAAGCCCATCTCTCAGATCACTATGCACAACCCTCTAACCACCAGCATGCCCAAGACTCTAAAGGTACCGGAGAGCACCCATCCAGCAGAGCCCCATCCACTGGCTACCACAGTGAAAACTACCTACCCAAGCCATGTCTTTCCCCAGTACTATGCTGAGAACACAGCGCCCCCAGATGGTGGACATGAGAACTACACTCTGGATTACAATGAATGTTACTTCAACTTTTGTGAATGTTGTCCCCCAGAGAGAGGCCCCAGGGGGCTAAAAGGAGACAGAGGGATGGCAGGTATTTAATTTACACACATTATTTAAACATAGTGTCAACCATTCAATCACAGTACCACATTAGAGAGCAAAACATATACATATAAATAATACTTAAAAAAGGCAATTACAGTCATTGTCCTTTTAAACATGAGACAAATTATTTGTATGAGATCAGTTCCGGCATCTGTAAGTCATTCTGTACATTATTCATTATAATATAAATTCTCATTGTTTCACTGCTAGGTGGACCAGGTGAGAAAGGTGAGCCAGGATCCAGTGGATTACCTGGACCACAGGGTCTCAGAGGCACATTCGGGTCAAAGGGTGACAAGGGTGAATATTACATGATCAAACTGACATTCCCTAATGTCATGAAAATGTTATTACCATGAATTTGGATTTCAATCAAACAGAAAAATGCTGTACAGCAACAACAAAAGTACATAATTAATGTTAACTGGTAATAGCCAATAGTAATGGTATTGATATGATGGTGCAGTCACTATTTTATTCTGCCATTTTAGGAGATAAAGGCGACAGAGGAAACAGTGGAATAACTGGGGCACAAGGAATGTCAGGCAAACTGGGAGAGAAAGGTACTAGAATAGACTGATGAATTGACATAATTTGACCTCTTCTATACCTGTCCTGACACTCCTTATCTCTGCAGGTGACACTGGAATGAAAGGTGAAAAGGGTGAAAAGGGAATGCATGGCTTTAAAGGCGATGCTGGGGAAAAGGGAGAACGTGGCCAGAATGGGACTACTGGAGAAACAGGAGAGCCTGGAAGCCAAGGTTCAACCGGACCCCCAGGTCTGTCTGGAGAGCAAGGTCCAAAGGGAGACAAAGGAGATAAAGGAGAGTGCGGCACATTTGGAGACAGGGGACTGAAGGGTGACCGAGGAGATGCCGGGCCCCCTGGTATTCCAGGTGCAATGGGCATTCCAGGAATGAACGGCAAGTATGGCCCCCCAGGGCCAGCAGGCGTTAGAGGGGACCCGGGGCCCCCCGGACCACATGGAGAACCTGGTGTGAGAGGGCCACAAGGACCCTCGGGAATGAGAGGGATGTTTGGGCCGAAGGGGGAAAGAGGTCACCCTGGGATGAGAGGGGATCGGGGCCCTCGAGGCTTCAAGGGCGCCAAGGGAACCGGCATTCCACAGAAGCAATCGGCCTTCAGCGTAGGGATCTCCCCTAGCAAATCCTTCCCTCCGTCTGGCTTCCCCATCCGCTTCGACAAGGTCTTCTACAACGACGAGAACCACTACAACGTGTCCTCCCACAGCTTCACGTGCGTCCACGCGGGCGTTTACGTCTTCTCCTTCCACATCACCGTGAGGAACCGGCCGCTGCGCGCTACTCTGGTGGTGAACGGGTCGCGGCGGCTGAGGACGAGGGACTCCGTGCAAGGCCAAGATATAGACCAGGCGTCTGCTCTGCTAGTGCTGCGGCTGGCCGTGGGCGACCAGGTGTGGATGGAGACCATGAGGGACTGGAATGGCGCTTATGCTAGCAGTGAGGATGACAGCATTTTTTCAGGATTCTTGCTATACCCAGACGTCTGACATGCAACAGCAGTCTATGTGGGCTCTCCTCATCTACTGTACACTGTTAACTTGACCATATATAGCATGGCCGGACACTGGTGATTTTTAATTATATTCAGTATTCCTGGAAGCATTCTCTGACTTTCAGTGTGGGAGGAGGTGTTCATTGTTCTATTACTTGCTATATGCTCCGATCAGCACTTCCAAATCTATAATAATCAATCAAATCCACCATAGACCTAATTGAAGATATTTGACATACAGAAATCTGCCCAAAATTTCAGCAAGCCCAAATATGAAATTCCAGACAAAATGCAAATTCCAAGGGGCTAAAATGAATGGTGTTTCTATATAAATCTTTGTACCACAGTCTTCCTTCAACATCGGCTTTTCAAACTAAGACATTTTTATCTATGTATATTTATATCACTAATGGCACTGGTTGTTGATTTCTGTTTTCATTTCTATTGCCTAACTTTATTTTAGCAACAAAGGTAACAATTAGCTTCAGATTAGTAAGTCATGCCATGCAGACCACAGTTAGCCTGGGATGACCAGACACCAAATTAACTTTGTAAATAGGTCGTGGCCACACGCTATTGGGGCTTGTTTCCAGTCATTGCATCCTAATGGGCATAGACATTGGGTTAATTTTGAAACTATCTGAGCAGCCTTTAACCAACTGGCTTTGACAACCATATGATAAAACTGTTCTTATCGCTTCATCTAGCTTTACCTGAGTTCTACCACCACAGCCATTGTAACTACATTTCAAAACAAAGGCCTGACTTGAACATAATTGCATTTAGCCACTTCCACTGGTTACTGATTGGCCAATCTGTCACAGTGGATGAGCGACCCTCATGCTAACAGGATTTCCAGAACAATAGTCGGGAGGAACCAGGCAAGACCAATTTGTCAGATTTTATGAATGTATTGCTCACGTCTTACGTTTGGTCCAGAAGTCCATATATGGTCATAGTGAAATGTGTTACAATCTATAACTCTCACTTCACCAGAACAGTTTCTCAAACCCACAAAGTTTTCTTTTCTCAATCCTTTTCACTTCAATTCAGTTTTTGTCCATTCTTTGTATGCCAATGGCATATCAAATTACTTTACTGAACAAATTACTGTTCAGTATAATGTGAACTCTTGTATAGGGAACATCGTGAAATTTGTTTTGTACCGTCATTCCCCTCACTAATCTTTAATGACTCCAAGCACTGAAGTATAATATTTATAGTAATACTTTTTATTTGTAAGCAGTATTGCTGTTTATTAGGGTTCTTAAAACATATTTTGTATACACATAAAATAAAATCACGTAGTACTTTTAAATTTTATTTTGTTTTTGATTAAGCATAACAGACAGAATAGTTAAAGTACCATTAATAACAAACCTTTTAAAGTTTACATTGAACTGACAATTGACGCATAGAATAGCTACAGTAGAGTGTTTTTGGTACAGATGTATATCTATGGAATAAACCATTATAAAGCATGACTTACAACTTTGTATTTTCAGATGAACATAGACATGAGTCTCCAGTGAGTACTGTTTTCTTACGAAAAGGGTATTTATCATGGTTTAAAAAAAATAAAAATAAACTTTCCCTAAACAATATCAAATATGTTGGTGAAGTTGCGCTATTTACATTATAATTGATGGAAAACGAGATTTTATAAAGTCAACATATCCTTTTCTAATATTCGGTGTTAGCTGCAAAGTGGAAATAGCTTGCCATTGTTATCCCCTTCCCCAAAAGCTCATCAGATCACTGTACACTAATGAGAGCGTTAGCCAGGGGAGTCTCCGGACATGTCAATCTCCGGCAGAGCAATTTGGGTGTTACTATGGTGAGCTTCAGGTCTCTGTGGAATAGTGCCTAGAGGTGCCTGACTGTGAGCTAGAGTGATCTCCATGGCACCTGCAAGCTTGCGAGGTCTGGAGGTTGGGGACATCATCAGTACTGCTGCGACAACACGACTGGCTGGGATTTGGACTACTGTGACTACAACAGAAAATTAAACATTCAGTTAAAATTCGATATCACATAACAAACGGTAGGGGTTGCTGATGTTATGTAGAGCGATCATGTGTATTAGTGACTACCTGGCTGCCCTAAGCTTATGGGTTTACTCCATCTCACCAGGTCCAACTGGGGCACCTTGGCTTTGCATGTATACCAGCCATCCTTCCGCTTGTAATGTAAATAGTTCTGAGAGGAAGGCGTGGCCATCTGTCTGTCATCTTTGTAGAAGTAGAAACTTATAGGAGGAACAGGGTCACGTGCATTGTATTTGTAATGGCAGATGAGCTTCATCTCATTATGTGACGTTTTAATCAACTCCAAAACGGGATCTGCCAAAATCTCTGAATGCAAAGAATACCAACAAAAAAACTTTCACTTTCATGCAGAAATAACAACAAAACTTAACTTGGATCAATGAGGATTGATCATACTGTAATGAC
>JAODUG010039094.1:5063-17397 GCA_027564795.1 Aphredoderus sayanus
TACATCCTTTTATGTCTATTGATCTTGCATGAATGTATCAGTTATGGATGTGTGTCTGTGCATGTGTGTGGGTGTGTACTACAGTACCTGTGCGACAGCCTCAGTCTTGCGCAGCTTTTCCTCCCAGCTAACAGTCATCTCCTGTATGAGCTTCTCTGACTCTTCCAGACGATCCTTCAGTTCAGGAGCCTTCATAGACTGTCAAGGAACACTTGATTAAAATGTGTACATGAACAAAAACGCAGGCAGAATGCAGAGAAAACACATGTACAAGGAAGTAGCAGGAAGGAGATTATGTATTCTACTAACAAAAGCTCTCTCTTATCTTCTATCCTTAAAAATAAAAATAAAAAAAATAAACAGGTACACTCTCCTGTCTTTGTTAAGATCTTAGAATATTGCCATATTGTTGATCCTTTGGCTTCTAGCAATTTGAGAATTGTATGGTGTGTATATTATGATAATGTATGTTGTAAATAAACTCCTGAAGATGACTGCTGTCATTATCTTAACAGAATGTTGGTTGCGTACAACCACTGGTGTATGAACTGTTGTACTATTGACAACTGTACTGATTTTGTGAGTCGCTTCGGATAAAAGCATCTGCTAAATGCTGTAAATGTAAAACACGTCTTCCTGGTTCCAGCTGAAAACGTTTCAAGCAAAGGCAACTTAAAACCTCGGCCACGGTGAGCTGCTCCCTCAACTTGTCCACCTCCTCGCGCAGCTCGCGGATGATGCGAGCGTTGGGGTCCTCGTTGACCACGGCGTGGTTGACGATGCTCTTGGCCCGGTCGGCGTAGCGCAGGGTGGACAAGGTCTCGTCGTAACTGTCCGCCGCTGGGCTCACCGTGGCAACCATGGCCGTGCGGCTGTTGCCCCCCAGGCAGTCCTGCAGGTGTGACACGCAAGCAAATTTGTTGACAGACAAAATTCAATTAAAATAAATAATTGGATTGATTTTTTATATATATATATAAATACACACACACACACACATACACAGATACATACATACATACACACTTTTTTATAATTTGATATACAAGCAGGAAGGAACACATCCTTATTTCCTATAGTGCACCCTCTATTCTTTAGATAGATTACCAGCACCACCAATATGTTATAAGAAAACCTCACAACATAATCATGAGGGTTTAACATATTTGCAGAAGACAATCTGCGGTCTGCCATTTTAACTCTCCCACTCAGTGTGTGGCGGGAGCATAGCCAACAAGAGGTCTATTGTTCTGGCTTGTACCTTCAGCAGCCAGGTGAGCACAGAGTCTCTGTAGGGAACAAACTTGCTCTTGTTCTTCCCCACACTCTGGTCAGCCAGCGCTGAGATTACCAGACCCAGAGTACTCAGAGACCTGGAAAAAGGGAAGGCAGTGGAAAGAGAAACAACATACAGTAAAAAGCAGAATGTGAAAGACAAGAATGCATATTGTCTAGTGAATCTCAGCCTGACTCATTCATTACATTAATTTTGAGACAGAGAGTGTGCATCTGAATGCAATGACAGCAGAGATAGGGAACTGGAGGAGGAAATGGCCTGAGCCCAGATTTGTATCTACAAAGAGTGGAGCCATTTAAAACAAAAGGATCCCAGCTGGACCATGACCAATGACTATTTTAAGACCACAATGAGCAAGGACAATGCGGCTTCATGCATTATATGATTCTGGGTTCATTGTGTGTGTATGCTTTAACCCTCCTGCTGTCCTATGGGTCAAAATGACCCGGTGCACTCACCAGTAGCGGGCGCCAACCACAAAACGTATATATGACATTCCGCGGTTGGCTCCCTTGCTGGTAGTCTGCTGAAATGCCTTAGAACAGCGGGAGGGTTAAGGTCTTGCATGAAACTGGGAGGTATTGGGCTTGACCAGAAATAAGCACAAACCATGGTAAACATTTTAGAGGCAACAACAGCTTTTTAGGGGCCATGCAGAACAAACAAATCATATGCATCATGCACATAGGATATGTCTATTTTAACGTATTCATTATTAAATGGACATTCAGCTATGGTTGTGTGCATTTTATGCTGTCGTATGACAAATGTTTGCATGTGAGCCTGCCTTTATCAAGCGGAAGAAGTGGATAATAGCCCCCCCCCACACACACACACACACACGCACACACACACACAGGGAGCCAGCTATTAAAGCCTTCCTCTGGGGCTTGAGGAGCGGTCGTGACGTACTTGTTGATGTTGCTGCCTTCCTTCAGCCTCTCGCCTGCGGCCCCGGTCTTGGCCGCTCTCTCACTGCCGGCAAGATCCACCAGACTGAGCTTGCTCACTTTCTCCCCGCTCGTCTGCACACGCAGAACCACACAGAGAGAACACGTGTATCGGCAGTTAACTGTTAGCGTGTCGCCGACATGTTTCCCTGGGAAGGGAATGCTGTGTTTTTACTAAAGTCATTTCATTACCTGAACCTGAGGACTGAAATGTTGTACTGCCAATATTATAGCAGCCTGTGTGTGTCTCACCCCAGACAGTACATCCATGAGTGTGTGTGTATGTGTGTCTCACCCCAGACAGTACATCCATGAGTGTGTGTGTTAGGATGATGTTGAACACTGCGTGGGATCGGCTGCTCTCTTCGTTCATGTTTGTGGCGGCTACTGTGCGAGACTTGTTTCCCTCGGACATCAGAGTCTCAATGTCCTATCCAGAGACAGTGGGGAATGTGCCGTGAGAAACATCTGGCCTCACCTGGTCACCTGCGTAATGCTTCCCAATCTTTCCAACAGTTAATCATATTAGTCGCTAATTATCAGCATTTGTACATGACACAGTAGTTTAATGTGTCACAACCGTTAATTTCAATGTGTGTGTTGGATTCATGTTGACAGGTCTGACTAGAACCATCAAAACATTATATTATTTCCCCCTTAGAAATAAAACAATGTACAATACCTTATAGCTTGCCACAGCTAGGCGTGACAGACCATCAACATAAGGCCCCAACACAAAGTGTTCTCTGACTCGGAGGTTCTGTCGACTCCTGAGAGCAGGCGAGAGATTATCAATCATCAACGTTATTAAAAAGGTACACACAAGAGTGTATGGGGAGGGGTAGAGAACAGTGTGAGGGCTAGTCGTGGCATAGGGAGGCTTAGAGTGCGTTCCTTGCACCTGAGTTGTGGACAAAAATAACATGTAGCACTGCAATCTTTTTTTTTACATAATAATATTGTAAATGTAAAACAATGTTACAAAAATAAAAACTTATAAATACAAATGTACAAATAGATCTTACAAAAATCGAAAAATAAAATACAATGTTTAAATGTATAATGTATGTACAATGTATAGAACTGCTGCAGTGGTCTCTTCCAGAGACAGCATAGACTCAAAACACAACACAACAATAGATTTGATGTCGCTACATCTGGTGAACCAGGTCCTCACCCTTTGGGGTCGAGCAGGTCTCGGACCTTCTCATTGTAGATCTCCATGTAGGAGACCTCCACGGTGAAGCTCTCCCCGTCCCGGGCCTCTTTCAGGGTTCTGCTGAACAGGGTACTGCACAGGCGCGGAATCAGACCGGGCTGCTCTGCAGAACCCATCATGGTGTAGGACTTCCCAGAGCCTGGGGAGACACGACCATATTAGCACGTCTAAATGTCGGGGAGACATTTCAGTCATGCAAGCTAAACATAAGAACGTTCATTCAAATCTGTTCCATATAGCCACTTTCTGACAATGATGGGCCTCTTCTCATGGAACAAACATGGTAAGACACAGGAGAGCGTTACCCTAAGCATCAATACTTAAAATGAAAAGGCACAATATCTGTACAATATCTGCTCATTATATTTTTGATCCTCTCGTTCTGAGTGTGTAGTGTTCTACACCTATTCTGTAGCAGAACCTATTCTGCTTGCATGCTAATGCATATTAGGATGCAAACAGAATACAAGCCGAATTTGCATTATGCCTTTAATCAGTATGAATTCCCTTGGCGGAGAGGAACTACTTTTAGAAAGACACACCATTTTGTTTGAACGCATATTCAATTACATACATGTAATTAGATGTGTATTGTGTGTATACACAATTAATCCAAACATTTTAAAGTTTATGTTAAAGTCACCTGTCTGTCCATAAGCAAAGATGCAGGCGTTGTAGCCCATGAAAGCGTTGTCAAGGAGACTCTCACCAAGACACTGGAAAACCACATCTTGTCCTGTAGAACACACACACACACACACACACACACACACACACGTTATAATCTGTCTTTGCCACCACTATCTGTACTAAATATTGTCTGTGATAAGAACTAAAATATAGTTTTGATTACAGACAGAACAGACACATTTAGGACAAAATGTATTCTATCTAAAACAAAGCCACAAAAGCAAGATACAAAGATATTAAACAAGCAAACATGTCTGAGGGCTACAAAGCCCATGACTCTCTCACTACCGTCCTGTACCAGCAAACCGGACAGGATTTCCTGGTCTTTTTCAAATGAAGCTACTTTCACTTCAACTTTATCACATGCTTGCTTCAAACATAATGACTGTGATGTTAATTCATGTCTCTTCAAAAATGCAACAACACAGTGGCACGAAAACCTGCATTCTCCTTGCCATGGTAATGTTAAGAACCACTAATTTAACACTCGGTGGGTGCTTTGATCACAGCTGCTTTATTCTACAGTACCATCACCCTAGCACATCACTCAGAAATGAGTCTGTATACTGTTACGTTACAAACACCAGAATAAAGAAGAAAAACATGGATCATCTGATGGCAATATTAATTCATAACTAAGCAACTGCTTGAGTTGCTTATTTGCTAAACATAGAAATTGCTGACACCGTTTAGAGCTACTAACCTGCAAACTTCTCATTTTCAGATTCATCCATAGACCAAAAGCAGTAGTCATAAGCAAATACCTAAAGTGGATACAGGATATTATTAATGTGCAAAGACACATACAAATGTAACTTGAATGTGCAACAGCAATACTTACAAGCTTGAGAATCTCCCAAGTACATTATTGAACGCAATACTCACTTTTGGTTGATTCCTAGCCACAGCACATAATAAAAAATAAGAGAGAAAAAAAAGATATTAGGGTACACATACAGGTAACACAGGCATGTGACCTAAATTAAATTAAGTGTGACTTACAAAACCCAAGAGAACAGAAACAACCTTGCCATACAAGCTAAGAAAAAAAAACTGTCAAATGTAATTATTACCTTGCAGTGCCATTCCATTGGGACTTTTTTTATTAAACTTAATGTTGTTTGAATCGCAAAGCTTACATAATCTGTCCAGGTGAGGAATGCTCTCTGGCTGGTGGTGAATGGAGGGGGACTGTAATCTTCAGAGGTAGTAAGAACCTTGGAGCCACTCATTGTCCCTGAGGCCCAGGCCAGAGAGCAAAGCCAACTTTCCTACCCCAGTGGTCTCACATTCCACTGGATGCCAGCATGATCAAAACACTGTTGTACAATTCTACATCCCAGGAGGTACATGTGAAAGCGCATATGGTATTGCTAATTGTCTCTAGCTTTATATTAAGCTTAACATGCCATAAACATGACCAAACATCAAGACCAAGAGGCAATACACAAGGCAACTCTTACTCTACCGGGATTTGACAATTAAATTCATGGTCAAACCTACAGTATATGATCTGTGAAGTCCTTAGGGTCATACACACCTGTCACCTACTCCCCTTTAGAAAGATATGAGAAAAACACTGCATCATATCAAACCGACTTCTGCCTATTTGAGCAATATAAACAGCATCTGTTTTGAGGAGCATATACTAAGGCCAATGTGGGTTTTCAGTCTTGCCAGTCCCCCACTCCCCACCCCTGGCGAATTATATGTATTCCCTGTATTCAGCAGTTTAGCATGGGAACGGGGGAGAAAGTTACTCATTCAGTCTAAGCTCAAGGACACCTCACGCTGTGTAACAACTAGGTCATAAACACACACAAGCGAGCGCACGCACACACACACACACAAGCGAGCGCACACACACACACACACACACACACACACACACGCGCGAAAGTTCTAATTAAAACTAAAACATATGGAGCCTCCTTGGGCAAAAATAAATGTTGCAAATTCAGTCACGTCTAGGGTGGGCTCTTTGAAGACAAAGAAGTCCTATGTGAAACTTGGCTTGTCCATGAAAAGGCAACATTAAGAACCTCTCTCCTGTCCTCTCCTGGGTGGGTTAGTAAGGACATTCCTAAGATAACTGGCAGAGCCTCAGAGCTCCAAGGAGTCCCTGGAAGAGAAAGGTCAGGGTTGGCCTCACAAGCCTATGAGCAACAGCACATACCTGTAGGTCTGCATTTCCCAGAGGTCACTAACCCAGGGTAGGCCACATTAAAATGGCACAGGAAGCCACACCTTACGGGTGACAGGGGTCAGACATACGATGGTGACTTTAAAAACGCAGGTTGTGAAAACAAGCACATGCTTGCTGTGCTGGTATGGAAGCCCTCTAAATAAGGGCTCTCATTATCATACTGCACATACACAGCCCAGATAAGAAGAACATTCCATAAGCCAGGTGGTAAGTCAGCAAAGAAACATGAGGAACATGTATAATGTATAAGTTCCTGTTTGTCTGGACACTTTGTGATAATACTAAATGTATAATTGCCCATTGTTGTTGCCCATTCAGCACCTATTACATCCTAACCATCCAGGAAGGGTTGGATTCCTCACTTTGTGGTCCCTTGCCAAGGTTTCTTCCACTTTTTTTTACCCATTTGGTAAGTTTTTCCTTGCTCAATGGAAGGAACAGGTGAAGGGGGTGTGTTTGTTTCCATGTGAAACTTGGGCCTGTGCAGCCCTTTTAAACTGCAACGTGATTAAGGGCTATATAAACAAGCATTACTTAACTTGACATGAGAGCTGTAATGACTCCTTTTCCATAAAAATGTGTTTATATCAACTATATGAAATGGAAGTGCACTTGACAGGTCACTAACGTATAGGACACAAACATACTTTATAGATCACTAGAGGCACTAGTCAGTGCTGATTTGAGCCTGTAGAACCTGTTCAGATAGATCCCCAAAGGGCTAGCATACTGTATCTTAAAACTGAAGCGTGTCGGGGCAGAAAAAACACCCACAGAGAGCACCCCCCCCCCACACACACACACACACACACACACACACACGAATAAATTGGAAAGCACTCCAATTATGTGAAATACGAATCTCTTTTAGACACAGATAGGAATTCATAGTATAACACAGGACTGAAAATATGGCTACAGTACCAAACAAGCTACTCATTTATGATGGCAACACACCTGTGCTCCTGTCTAGGCCAGAATGAGTAAGTGAGCCAGTCCAAAGGTGCCACACATTGCTTAATTCATTTTACTTTCCCTTTGTCACTCAAATGGTAATTTGGAACATCTGAAAGGTCTCAATGTAGACTAGATGTTCCTCCCCTCCATTCTAAGCAAGTATATTTTCATCATGTGTTTATACCATGTCCTAATTCCCCATTTGTACAGCTTTCCTACTCACTTCTTTCATAAACTGCCAAGAATGCCTGTGAGCTGAGCTGGCACAGGCACACCCTTTGTAAAGGGAGCAGTGGCCAAAGTAAGACAGCATGAGTTAAGCTAAGAAAGGTGAAGCCTTCATTTGATCCTCAAGCAACAACCTAACCACAACTCCTTCCTGCGTGAAATCAGTCCAGAGCCTTAATCATACATACAGAAAGAATTAAATATATAAATATGCAAAGCCGTAAACCACAAATACAGTAATACCACATGCCACATAAAACTAAGTAAACATTTCAGAAAATATAAACACATTATTAAATATTCATGCTGCATAACTGTCATCCATGACAGATGTGAAGGGCGGGGAACACAGATGGTTGTTGCTAAATGTGTTTGACATGAGTTGTTGCTAATCATAAAAACAATGCAGGGTCATGGAAGTATAGCTAACTAAGGATTCAAATCAATAACAACAATAGCAAATATGAGCAAGGTGTTGCATTGAGGTATAATGGGTTATACAAGGGACAACCCATAATAACTAATGTACTGATGCAACATGTTCAGACAAAATTTGTTAGTGTTAGTGTTAAGCACAGCATTCCACCCATACGTGTTTTTCATTTCCACTAACTGGAACTAAACGTTTGCAAGAGAATGGGCCTGAGCCAACGCAGTATCTTCACAGAGTATGCAATGAAATGTGGCCTCTCCCAGCAAAATGGATGATGTGCAACAGTAGATGTCGACCTTTATACCTGGGGTCTCCTTTGTTGAGACTGATGCTGGCTGGGTGTAGCAGGGTCTGGTTGCCTTCCACTTCCACCACACATTTTGTCTTGAGGTCCTTTTCTGGTGCGACACAAAAAAGGATAAATAAATAAATAAACACTTTTATTTGTTGTTTCACAGTGTACATGTTTATCGAGCAATGAGCTGAAGGCTTTGCTCAAGTTTGTGGCTTTGCATGATGCAAAAGTTAAGCAAATATGCCTTAGTGAAAAGGTGGGTTTATAAACATGACATTATTACGTCTCTAAAGTGGTCCCATACCATTGTCATGACACTAAGAGTGGGTGGGAAGGGTCTGTGCCAGCTGCTTATGACAGACAATTAACATTACAGGGATAAGCAGAAAAGGGAGGTATTGTTGTCATTGAGGAGTCATGTGTGCCTGGCCTGTGCAAACATAGAGATAAGATTCTGTACTCCTGAACATGTCAGAGAGGAAAAGTGTTTCAGACTTTAAACGAGGCAATCTAAAGGGAAGGAAACGTCAAGGAAAATAAAGGGAGTCAGTCCACTTCCTGTCAGGACTGTTGTTAGCGTCAATGTGCTAGTGGGCAAGGGAGTGTTATTTGGGGGGTGGTGGTGAAACATGTTGTAAAAGAAATGAATCTGTGGCTGAGAGAGCAGGCTACTGAAACATGACCAACCAGATATAATGACTGTCACCAGGTTTACGTTCATAACTCACCTCGCCTGTTCATTGGTCGAACCCGCACAGCGACCTTTACATTGGAATCGTTGACACTGCTCTCATCCATGACGCCAGTTGATCTTCGGGTTAGAAATGAATGGGGGGAAAGGACACATGTAGCCTAGTCTCTTACAACCCTACACTGAGCCTACCAATGGCGCACCAACACGTAGCCTACTCTAACGTAGCCTGTCATGGAAGCAACACAATAAGGCTACATTATTCTTAGTACAGAAAACGCATTGTCCTTGACCTTGACAAGCAGCACATATGAAGACGTAATATATAATAATACAACGTACATTATTATGTGCAGAGAACTCACCGTGCGAGACGAGTGCGCAGCTATTTCCCTGAACGTCTACAATCTCACTCGGGCAGCCGATCCACATGCACCTTCAAGTAGGCTACACTTGAAGTTAGACGCCGTCTTTAGCTGGATAAAATATTTATGGAGGGCGCATGTTACCACGAACAGCAGCGAGAATGGAAATGTTGTTTTCTACTTAATCCAGAAATTACAACTGACAGTTCATTCGCTACTGTGGGCTTTTCCACCTGTTGCATTTCCTGAAACAACCCACAGGGATCAGTCAAGCAATGTAAACCAGCTAAAGGGATTTACTTTGAGATTTAATGAACTTCCAAGTTACGCCCTGTTTTGCACATCTTGACATTTAAATATAATTAGCTTAGCTCTTTATGTACAGAAAATAAATAATAATGTATGCTCTCTAGATATCAAGTTATTTGTAGATAAATATTTTCATAAGTTAATGCGTACAGGTTATGTTTTTTTTTTTTTTTTTTAAACGGTTCTAACTTAGTAATTACGTGTAATGAAGGCTATTGTGGAATTTTGAGAAGAACATCTTTTATTCAAATAATGTAAAATAAAGTATTTACTTTTACGATATTTTACGACAGTTTAGACAAACGAACGGTAGGAGCCGTATTTCAAGCAACGTGGTGTTGTTTACAATTTTGACAGTCATTTGTTTTAAACCATATGTTGTAGATCATACGGATCGTTTGCCTTATTTAGACTATTTAACTACAGTAAGAAATGGGGAAGCCAAAGAAAAAGAGTGAGTCTATTACATTGTTTTTGCTTATTCATAACTAGCTAAATACCTGCCGTGTTGGTAGCTTGATGCTAACGATGTATGGTGACTTCTCTTCAACATGTTATCATTGTTACTAACTCTATATACTGGTAGTTCGATGTTACTAACGTACACACAACTGTGAAACGTGGGGAAACAGCGGGTATACTTATATAAAAGTTATACTTGTGTTCTCCAAGTTGCTGTCTTTGCAATAGTTCTGAATGTATTTTGTAATGCCTATTTCAGTGGCTTTTGTTTCTATTACTTTCACAAAACGTGTACTCTTGACTTAACCCTCATAATGTACTCAATTGTCATTGCTGAGTGTATTTATTTATTTCTTTATTGATTATTTCTTTATGTATGTATGTTATGTGTTGTTTTATGTGCCTTTTAACCCTCCTGTTGTCCTCGGGTTTCAAACACACCTTGCTGTGCCAGCAGTGCACATCATATGTCTGTGTAAGCTGTAGAATTAGGTTTAGCGCCTAGTGATTTGGGTAATTCTGACCAAGGACATCACGAGGGATATACATGACATATAAGTAAAGGAAAGGAAATACATACGATAAATGGCTTTAGTTTTGTATAAAATATACATTTTTTATGTTCAGGTGATCTCAGCCGAGCTGAACTGATGATGATGACAATTGCTGATGTCATCAAGCAACTGGTTGAGGCTCATGAGGAAGGCAAAGACATCAACCTCAATAAGTAAGTCTTCCAATATAGAGTAAAGTTAACCCTCGTTATGTCCATAATTATATAGATTTATTCCACCAGATTTATTCCGCCATCTCATTGTGCATGATTTCTTTTGTGTTTTTGAATTGTCATTGCTGTGTGTATATATTTCTTTATTTAAAAAAAATGTTGTGTGCCTTTTAACCCTCCTGTTGTCCGTGAGTTTCAAACACACACCTTGTTGTGGCAGCAGTGCACATCATATATGTGTGTAAGATGTAGAATAAGGTTTAGCGCCATTTATCTGTCACAAAGAGTTAGTGATTTGGATAATTTTGAGCCGAAGGACATAATCAAACAATCAATCAATCTTTATTTATATATAGCACTTTTCATACAGATACATGCAACAAAAAGTGCTTCACACTACAAAATCATTAAAAACAATTAATAGTAATAAGTAATACAAACAAGTAATAAAACATGTAATAATACCACCCTATGTAACACCCATCATCCCAACCCTCCAATCACAAACAAGCACCAGGGAAAACAGAAAATCAAGCCCAAACATCCGTAGTCCCATTCCCGCCATCCCTGAAACATGAGGGTTAAATCAGTATGCTTTGTAGCAAGTAATTGTCAGTACTTAATAATGTACTGTATGTAACAGTAATGTTTCTAATAAGGAATGGAACAAAATATTTAAGTTTTTGATGTTTTGTAAATTAGCAAACATTTCTGGTAACGTGTTTTTATTGTATTCTGGGTGTAGATTCATGGGTAAAAATGGCAAATCTATGCATTTGAAATTAAATCTAAAACACAATGAAATGTGTGAAAATGTAAGTGTCCTCAATACTTTCTGAAGCCAGTGTAATCATCTACTACAAAAACCTAGAATAATTCACTGTATTTTAAAATGTAAGTTGCAATAAAAGCTTTCTTACCACAGACTAACACTATAATGCACTCTGTAACTCACACTGGATTTGCACAGTGTGTGTATATGACAAATACAACAAATACAATTTGAACCACCGTCATGTTTTTAAACAGAGTAAAGACTAAGACATCATCCAAGTATGGGCTTTCCTCCCAGCCCCGGTTGGTAGACATCATTGCTGCTGTCCCGCCACACTACCGACGGGCTCTGGTGCCTAAGCTAAAGGCTAAACCCATCCGTACTGCTAGCGGGGTGAGTGGCGGGGAGGTCCTGACCTAATCATATGCAACGGTTTGTCACACTGAACGATCTGTGAAGCTGTCCATATAAACTGTTTAGAGAAGGGCAGGCACTTTCAGAAAATACGGCAAGTGATTGGATAAACTGACTGTCATTGTCTATCACTGTCGGTTAACGTCACACATAAACTATGCCCGTAGCTGCCAGTGTGACACTAACTGGTCAGAACCACTGTGGTTCTGACAAATTCAAATGGATCCAGACTGATTATCGTGGCTTAGTCAAACTGGAGCTTGTGAGATAAGGGTGATATCACAATGCTTCCTTTGGGGGTCCTGAACCCCAATTT